>MU178021.1:53309-81109 GCA_016695465.1 Suillus americanus | reverse complement strand
CTACCGCCGATGGAAGCTATTCCAGGAGCGGAGCGATTCGCCGTTACTGCGTCTTGAACGTCAAAATTGACGGACGTACCATGATTGGCAAATTCAATGTCACTCAATTAGGACGACGGGACCAGATTCTTTTAGGAATCCCTTGGCTATGCGCCATGAACCCTCTCATTGATTGGGCAGCAGAAACTCTTGTTCTCTCCCCAACGCCGAAGAGCGACCAGGTTGAAGAGGAAATTGATAAAGCACGAAAGAAGAACGGCCTTCCCCTCTTGTTCAAGAAGAAGGTATGGAAGAACTCCAAGTTGAAGAAAGAGGAACCCAGCGCAGTTGCAAAGGAACCCACCCCGGCTCCACGCGCAACCATCCAAGAAATCCCCGATGAAGAAGCACCCGGTCCCATTCCTGAAGATGTCCCCAATCTTTTCCCAATTCCCGATGACGACGATGAAACCTTCGATACCAAGGAAGATGTCTGGACTCAGGAGAACTTTGCTCCACCAGTACGCGAGATTGCCGAATACAGTCTTGATGATGATGAATTCCTAGTCGAATATCCCGTTGACGCCTCAGAAATCCGAGTAATCACAAACGTCTCTATGGATGGTCCCCTTACACGTGATGGAACAAGTCATGCAGAACAGAAAATACCGGTCAACTACTTGCCACGGCCCGCGGAATATGCGAAAGTTAGTAACAAAGCCCAGCAGTTTGCATTAGCTGCAGGGTTGGAACGGAAGAAGAAAACTTTCGAAGAACTTGTCCCATCTTACCTCCACGACTTCGCCGACATCTTTGCAAAAGACGGCCTGAATCGGATGCCGCCTGAATGACCTGGTATTGACCATCGCATTGAAACAAAGCCGGGATTCATTCCTAAAACATCGAAAATCTACCCCCTCTCGGTCGCGGAGCGTGATGCTGTCAAGGCGTTCATCGACAAAAACATGAAGAAAGGGTTTATCTCCGAATCAAAGTCTCCCCAAGCCAGCGGATTCTTCTTTGTAGGAAAGAAAAGCGGAGATTTAAGGCCTTGTCAGGACTACTGGTACATCAACGACTGGACGATCAAGAACGCATACCCACTCCCACTCCCGTTGTCGTTAGTTGCAAAGCTGCACGGAGCAAAGTACTTCACCAAGATGGATGTATGGTCGGGATACAACAACATCTGCATTCACCCTGAAGACAGATGGAAGGCTGCGTTTACCACTGAATTTGGGCTCTACGAACCAAACGTGATGTTCTTTGGTCTTTGCAACTCACCGGCCACGTTCCAAGCATACATGAATCGGACGTTCCAACAGGAGATTAATGAAGGATGGTTGGTAATTTATATGGACGACATCCTCATCTTCTCAAATGAACTCGATGAACACCGTGAACGCACCCGACGTATCCTAACTAAGATCCGCGCAGAACAACTCTTCCTGAAACCAGAGAAATGTACCTTTGACGCGCAGGAAGTAGAGTATCTTGGAATGATTATTCGTCCCGGATGCATCGCTATGGACGTTGCCAAGACAGACGGTATCCGTGATTGGCCAATCCCGAAGACAGTCAAGGACACACGATCGTTCTTGGGATTCTGCAACTTCTATCGAAACTTCATTCCCCACTACTCTGATATCGCGCGACCTCTGATTGACCTTACCAAGAAAGACACTACGTTCCTCTGGTCCGAACCATGTCAGCAGGCGTTTGATGTGTTAAAGGAATGTTTCCTTAAACAACCCATCCTCCGGAATCCCGATCCAGCTCGGCAATTTGCTGTTGCAACCGACGCCTCCCTAGTAGCTACGGGAGCGGTCCTACTTCAGACTGATGAAAACGGCGTCTACCACCCTTGCAGATATCTTTCCCAGTCCCTGAATCCTGCCAAGCGCAATTATCAGATATTTGACCGCGAATTATTAGCGGTTATTCGCGCGTTGACAGAATGGCGCCATTACCTCGAAGGGAACCCCCACCCAGTCATTATCTTCACCGATCATAAGAATCTTCTCTATTTCCGTACGGCACAGAAGTTAACTCGCCACCAAGCATGCTGGCAACTCCTCCTTTCCTGTTACGACATTGAACTTCACCATGTGCCAGGAACGAAGCTCGCTGCACCAGATGCCTTATCGCGTCGGGTAGATCATGTCCCCGATGGCGCTGACAACAAAGATGTCACACTACTTCCTGATTCCATGTTCGTCCGACTCTTAGATCATGAGTTAATGACAGCGCTTGCAAATCCTGATCCCAGCGATCCTGACCCCATATTCCAAGCCGCTTCCGATGCGCTTAACGGACTTTGTCTTCCTCCCATGAAATCAGCTCTCTCTGATTGGGCGATAACCAATGACATTCTCTATTTCAAGGACCGTGCCTACGTCCGCCCTGCCGAACGGCATGCTATTCTCGAACGAACCCATGACCACGCCACTGCGGGACATCCCAAGCGTTTCAAAACTGAAGAACTTGTCAAACGGGAGTTCTGGTGGACCTCTATGGGGACTTATATCCAGAAATACGTCGAGGGTTGCGCCCTTTGTCAGCAAATGAAGTCTGATACTCATCCGACGACTCCCCCACTTGTTCCTATTCCTTCCACGGTTTCTACTCCGTTTGCCCAGGTCTCTGTTGATCTGATCACTGACCTCCCCCCTGTGATGGCTATGATTCTATTATGGTCGTGGTCGACCATGGGCTTACGAAGGGGGTAATTCTCATCCCTTGTACGAAAACCATCACCTCAGAAGGCGTTGCGAAGAAGTTTTACAAATACGTCTACCGTCGCTTTGGACTCCATGAGAAAATCATCTCAGATCGAGGACCGCAGTTCGTCTCCAAGTTCTCTAGAGCCCTTGCCAAGCTTTTGAAATATGAAATCACTGCGTCTACCGCTTATCATCCCCAAACTGATGGACAAACAGAACACCTTAACCAGGAATTGGAAACCTATCTGCGGATCTATTGTCGTAACAACCCAAAAGATTGGGTAGAACACATTCCCATGTCCAAATTCGTCCATAACCACCGAAAACATGATTCTCGCAACGCCTCCCCTTTCTATCTCATGTACGGATGTGAGCCCAGGGCCCTACCCCACGTCCTCCCAGAATCTACTGTTCCCGCTGCAGAAGAACGACTCCGCCTTCTCCAAAAGATAAGAGAAGAAGCTATCTCCTGCCACAACCTGGCAATGCAACGAATGGCCGCACGATCATATGGAAAGAAGTACCAGCCATGGAAAGTTGGCAATAAGGTTTGGTTATCGGGAAAGAACCTTATCACACAGCTACCTTCAAGGAAACTCGCCCCAAAGAGATACGGTCCGTTTACGGTAAAAGCCGTGATTTCCCCCATCACGTTCACACTCCAGTTGCCTGAACAATGGAAGGTTCACCCCACATTCCATGCTTCTGAACTATCGACCTATCACGAAACCAAAATCCACGGTTCTAACTTCCACGATCCTCCCCCAGACGTCATAGATAATGAAGAAGAATACGAAGTAGAAGCAATCTTATCACACAAAGGAACGGGTAAACAAAGACGCTATCTGGTATCCTGGAAAGGGTACTCTTCTGCTAGCAACGAATGGATCCCAGAAGGGAATCTTAGTAATGCTCAAGATATCCTCACGGCATATAAGAAGTCTCATCGATTGTGATCTATGGAACAATGACCTCTCCTCTTGACAAGCTGCGCATTCTCACTCAACGCATCATACAACTCACCGCTGTCATGAACACCCTCTCTGAAAACATCACCAAATCCCAAATCCCATCCACACCTACTGCCTCTGACGTCACGCTCTCTGAAGAATCGTCCGTCTCCATCGATTATTTTGCCATTATCGACGAAATCGAAAGCAACTCCCTCTTTGAATCCGCCCTCACCTCTGCAGAATACGCTATTGAAATTGATTGCATCCTAGCGGAGAGAGGCGCAGTCTCTAGCAGACTCCTTATTAGTATCATTCATTCTGCCAACCTCATCGCCTGCGCCGCCAACATCATCAATGACCCCGCCCATAGAACCCTCTTCCACCACCTTCATATACGTATTCGTAACACTGCAATCCGTCTGCTGCCTACTTCTACTAAAGAGGCTATTCGAGAGGCTATCCACAGCGTCGTTGAACGAACCGCAGCAAACCCAGTGGCACGACCCCCATCCCCTCATGTTGCAATCCCAGTTCCACCTCCAGCAGGGGTACCGGTTACCGCTGAGCATTTGGCTAGCGTTCTCCATAATACTATTGTACTTGATGTACCAACTCCTCCTTTGCCTACCGCCTCGCCGCCACCCCGCAGATACCCTACTAGACGACGTACGTCCCAACCCAAATGTGAACCCTCCATCTCCCCTGTCCTCAGAAAAAGGAACGCCCGCTCCAGATCTCCATCCCCGCCATCACGACCCCCCGTCACCATTGTAAAGGCCGACTCTTACAACAACGTTGTATGTCGCAACTGCGGTCTTACTGGGCATCGTCACAAGAACTACCCCACCTATCACTGTCGTGTATGCCATGTGCTTGCACCAGGGCATTTATCGGTCTTTTGTAAAGATCTAGATGGAGCTGCCGTCATTCCACTGGTATGGACTGATGCGGGTTTCTACGAAGCCCTCGCACGTTGGGAAGCCGATAAGGACGCTATTCAGCAGGCTGCTGAACAAGCGGATCGTGCTGGCCACTCCTCCGTCACTGTTGAACAGGACGAGTTGATGTTCGCCAATTCCGATGCTGATCCTATTTACTGGGCAAACCAGGATAACTAAAGTCGGTGACTTTATCGCTAAACGAGGGGTAATGTTACAGTCAACATGCGCCCCCTATTCATTTCCTTACTTAACCTTGTATTACGTCACGAGCCGCCTTTGCGCCGCTGCTAGACTTATATCTTATCCTTGACTTGGCTTTCTTATCTTGTACAACACCACGATCGCTGTGCCATCGCTAGGTGACTTATTCTTGCTATCTCTTACCTACTATCCCCTATCTATGACTCATCGCTTACGCGTCCTATTCCCACACCTGCCCTAAACATCTTGTAACCCTATATATACGTGTCTTGCATGTAGTAGTTCCTCACTTTAATCTTACTAGGTTTTACCTGGAACTTCCTTCGCTTAAGGCCTCCAACCTTAAGTCGTCCAAACCGATATTCTAGTCGAGGACACTCTCCTTGACTTGTCTCAGAACCATTGATCAATCAAAGCCTTGACCTTATCTGAGAGTTCCATCTCTCAGTTACGGTTAACGCATCGTTAGACTTTAGCCGAAGCTCTTATCGAGCGGCTACTGTCTAGAACTATCCTAGTTCGTAACACATACAAACAGCCGGTGTCCCGAAGATCAAACAAGAAGCCTGTTTGTGTCCATAGAGTGGATTATTAGGTTGGAACTGTTCTCTCAGAGCATGTTTTGCAATGCCAGTGCCCTTGACTGAAAGGATAATCAATGTATTCACTTTGCCAGACTCATCAATCATCTGATTGAAAGAAGTATGTGTTACTGCCAAACCCTCTTAATTAACTGAATTACTTGTCTAAGATGAACACTCTGGAACACTGGCTAGACAGAAGTAGTTGAACCTTGAAATGTAACCTCCAGTCGACGTACTTTATCAAGTCAATTGTCATCTAACTTGAACATAAAATCCATGTGACTCGTGTTAATGGCAGGATTACGGTGTTGGTTGAATGATGCAACTATGGCAACCCTCAGTGACTCCAACCTTAATATATCCAAAACAGAGGTAATATGACAAGATCATCACAGGAACAATGTGGTAATCCCAACCATTCAAACCATTCGGAGTCTGGACAACACCAGATCAATTGGTCCCTTGATGAATGATTGGGTTGTTCAATGACTAACAAGGGAAAATGTGGTAATCTCGACAGTTCAAATCACCCGGAGTCCAGAAAATTGATGGAAGGCACCTGAGTCATCAAGTGTTCAGCATACTTATCCTGTCCAGTTATAGTATCAACATGCCAATGACCAAACAAAAGGGAATCACATACACCCCTCCTACAAAGAAACAATTGCCTCAGCTGTATAAGCTCAAGGAAACCACTACAGCTAGAGGACACTACTTCTTGTGCCTCTAGGGATCGGCCCTAAAGGGGGGATACTGTCATATACCAATAATCTAGGAACAGATCCGGAACATCCAGTCCACAGATCCGATCCAGATCCACCATCCATATCCGTCGTCCGGTCCATAGATCTGCTTTGAGTCTTATTTCATCTTCTGTTCATATAACCTTAAATACAGCATCTATCTCCTTTCGGTAATTCTTGTACTACCGGTACTCTGGTTATCTACCTTCCATTTGTCTTACTGATCTGTTACTCATCTCTCATATCCGTTTCATGCTTTGTGATCATTCCTCCTTACCAATAGACTTTCCACATGCCTCGTACATAGCCTTTACCTTGCTGATTGATCATTCCGTTAGATACCTACAGTATATAAACTCATGTATAACTCTGTCAAACCTTAGTTCAAATATCATCTTAGTTTGCACTCATTCCGTTTGCCTTCCGTTATCCATCCGGACTTGAGTTTACACTCTTGTCTACTCAGAGACTTAGGATTGATTCCTATAGTCTATTCATATCTGCCTCTGTCCTCAGACAGTCTTATCTGTTAGTTTCTAGTTTGGACTTCATCCGGATTAGCCATTACTCTATACATCCGATATCCGTAGACCTTAACAGATCTGGTATGATACTCATCCACCTTGTAAACGTGATACTCTAGTATTCTGAAATAAGGGACAATACTTGGGAAAGGGGCACAGCACATGAGCTGAGGCCAAAGTCCTTTGGATCCGATAACCCTTGAGTATGCTACTTAACACAATGATAACTTGTGATGCATACAGCATTGTACATAGTCAACACCTTGAAATTATAACAAACCAAATTTCTTTTTTTGTTTATTTTGGTGCTAGCAGTGTTTGGCTTTCAGGGCGAACACAGTAGTGCCTATTCATTTTATAAAGGCAATCCTCCCAATTCTGAGCATCTCATCCCCATAATATCATTACAAGTATTCTTAGCATTTCTCTGCCGCTTATTGCCTTGCCTGACTTCGTGTCATGAAACATTGTTGAGAAAACTTTAAGTTCTCAACTTAAATTCCACGTATCTTCATGATCGTTGGAATATTCTTGTGAATGCCTACAACCCATTCAGGCTGTCATGTCAGACCCTCACTCTGCCCAATGGAACCCTGTGACCCAATGTGACAAAGACCAGAATGGTAATATGTCTTGCTATTGCATCTTCAACAACTAACTGTACCCTATATCAAGACCTGCAGAGCAGAACATCCAATGGAGTCCAATGTGGATGACATGGAGGCAAGTTGATCTTCCTTGAATCTTGTGAATGATCCTTGATGTTATTGATGTTCTAGTCCCCCAAACGTCCCAAACCCCGCCGCTGTGCAGGTTGCAAGTCTGTTGTCAGCACCAAAAATCGAGAAGAGGTAAGTCATGTGGTCATATTATTGTTGCTATCACCATTAACTTCTCAGCAGTCTGTGAGTCATCTCCAACCAAAGCCCCATCTGCTTCCACGGTCCTCCACACAGTCTGGTCTGATGACCTCATCAGCTGAGGAGGAGGTTTTTTCTCAAATTTTTTGAGGTGCACATCCATTACCCAACAAAGTCTGACTATACCAATCCCAAATTTGATACTGATGGAGTAGCCTCAGATGGCAATGAGGAATCAGGCAATCCCCTTTTATTTGGTGGATGACTACCTTAACTCAATGTTTGCTAGCTCCTACCCTAGTCCATGAAGCTCCGAGTACACATCAATCAAGCAGTTCAGTAGATGTCACAGTAGGCAACAAGAACACTCTAGGTCTGTTACTCCCAGTATTATATTTCTATGTCAACTAACTGTCCTTTTAGTCTCCACTGCTCAAAGTCAATCAGACAAGGTGAAGGATGCCACTAATGTTTGCAAGGATATGTCAGGTATGTTATTCTCAGCTGTTCTTATTTTCTAGCTCACTTACCATTCTTTTAGTGTCTACTGCCCAAAGTGAATCAAACATTGCATTTGCTTTGCCGTGTAGATCAGATGCCACCAAGGCGCCACCTCCTACCCCGGTCAATGAAGCTCTGAGTCAACACCACTCAAACAATTCAGGAGATGTCACAGCAGATGACAAGGACACTTCAGGTCTGTCACTCCCAGCATTACATTACTACAGTGTATGAAGCACTAGAGTGCTGTCTCCATAGGGAGCTTAATCATATAAATATTGATGTTCAATGAAAATTCTATAAGGAAACAAGCAAAAATAAGCAATGTGTTAAAATTTCCCATCGGAAAAAAATTACCCCATGCTCCATAGACCCTGTTCATCTCCCCCGGACCCTGTTCATATTACCACATATGCCTCCTGTGACAAAGAAAGCTGCTTGAGCAAAGAAGCAACGAGCCGACTGTCATTAATTTGGCTCTTTGCCATCACCTCAACCAATACAGGAGTCAGACTCAGAGTATGAGGGCTTTAGTGAGGAGAGCAAGGTTGAGGCAGATGACATACCTTGTGTTAAGTAGCGTACTCAAGGGTTATCAGATCCAAAGGACTTTGGCCTCAGCTCATGCGCTGTGCCCCTTTCCCGAGTATTGTCCCTTATTTCAGAATACTAGAGTATCGCGTTTACAAGGTGGATGAGTATCGTACTAGATCTGTTAAGGTCTACGGATATTGGATGTATAGAGTAACGGCTAATCCGGATGAAGTCCAAACTAGAAACTAACAGATAAGACTGTCTGAGGACAGAGGCAGATATGAATAGACTATAGGAATCAATCCTAAGTCTCTGAGTAGACAAGAGTGTAAACTCAAGTCCGGATGGATAACGGAAGGCAAACGGAATGAGTGCAAACTAAGATGATATTTGAACTAAGGTTTGACAGAGTTATACATGAGTTTATATGCTGTAGGTATCTAACGGAATGATCAATCAGCAAGGTAAAGGCTATGTATGAGGCATGTGGAAAGTCTATTGGTAAGGAGGAATGATCACAAAGCATGAAACGGAAAGGCAAAGGTCTGGCTTAAGGAATCAATCCTTAAATATGGATAAGGACGGAAGGACAAATCTGAAGGTTCAGAAGTCTGGCCTAGGGAAGAGTTCCCTAGGCCTAAGGAAAGTTAAGGCTAAGATGGGCCAAGGTCCTCAGACAAGAATGAGCAGAATCTTAGGTGATATTTGAACTAAGGAAACTCTACAGGAGTTTGTATAGAGGTTTAAGGATATCCGAGAGGATCAGTAAGCAAAAGACTAAGGCTATTTATGAGCATGTGGAAACATATTAGTAAGTAAGACAGAACATAAGTATATGAACTTGGATATGAAACAGAGTACAAGAATCAATAAGCAAGACAGAAACAAGGATAACTGAAGTCTGGAGTCAAGTGAATTACCATATGGGGATAGACACTGATTTAAGGTTTGGCTTCGGATATGAAGTATAGGATGGATCCGGAGGTCTGGAGAAGTGTGGATATCGGATCGGGTGTCTGGCTATTGGATGAGTGGATCCGGAGATCTAAGTGAAGGTGGACTAGGATATGAATCAAGGATATAGTCCGGTATCTTAGACGAGGTAAAGTTCTGGATGGAATAAGCTTGGATCCGACTGGACCAAAGGTGAATGAAGTAGGCTTAGCTGCAGAGGTTCAGAGGTATGTATATATGGATGTACAATAGTGTACGGATCCGAACCGATAGTGGACTACAGTGGCTTATAAAAGTGTCTGAATGTTTTTGCATTTTCATGTAATTGGATAATAGCAAGCCAGACCTTGAATATAATATAATTGTATAGGGACATGTCTGACAGTTCTATATTATGGCTTGAATCTGAGATATATACCATGGGAATCTAACCATATATGAGCAAGATATAGTAATTCTAATCAGATGACTCATTTGGACACTTTTTGACTTTATATTCAAATCACAAAATCAGACCATTCATATACAATATTCTTAATGAAAGTGATGTCATAATCATAATATGGTCTGATTTTAATATTAGTTGAATATATAAACCTATATAACATCATGAAATTTAACACAATCATCAAGAAGTCCATCTCTTCTGCTCAAAAGGATAATATCCTTGTTCTCTGCTCCTCTGGCCTATCCACTAGGCAGATTGCTTCCAAAACTGGTCTTGGCAAGTCTACTATTGCTACAGTCATAAAACAGAACATGCCAGAGAAGGAAAATCATAAAATGGAATGTCCTTCCAAGCTTACTCCACAGAACAAAAGAGCTATTGTTTATCAAATTCTATCTGACAAAGCTTCAAATGCTGTGCAAGCTACCAAGTTCATCAATTCTATTATCTCCACTCCAATCTCCACTCAAACAGTCAGAAACACCCTTAAGGCAGCCAATCTTAAGGTTGTAACCAAGAAGAAAAAACCACTTCTCTCAGCAGCTCATAGGAAGAGAAGGCTAGCCTTTGCTTTAAAGCACCAACATTGGACTGTGGAAGACTGGAAGAAGGTAATTTGGTCAGATGAAACAAAAATCAATAGAATGGGGTCAGATGGCCAGGAATATGTGTGGAAAAGGCAGGAGAACCATTGGGAGACAGGGAAGTCAAGGGTACACTAAAGTTTGGAAAAGGGAATATAATGGTATGGGGTTGCATGGGGTGGAATGGTGTGGGGATTCTTTGTGAGGTAGAGGGAAGGATAAATGCAGAGCAGTACATCTCCGTTCTAGAGGAGTGTCTACTCAAAAGCATGCAGGAGTCAGGAATTGATGAATCTTCCAACAAGATAATGACCCCAAGCATACCTCAAAGTTGGCCACAAAATGGTTTGAAGACCATGATATCAATGTTCTATTATGGCCAGCACAGTCTCCAGACCTCAATCCCATTGAACATCTCTGGGAATTACTCAAAAGACTACTTGCTGCCTATCAGGATCCTCCCAAGGGCCTATTTGAACTATGGGAGAGAGTTGCAGTGGAGTGGAAAAAGATTACTAAGGAGGAGTGTCAGAAATTGATAGAGAATATGCCTAGGAGGGTAGCAGCAGTAATTAGAGCCAAGGGGGGTAACACAAAGTACTAGAATCATACAATAGTATTGGTTAAATATAAAGTCAAAAAAGTGTCTGAATGAGTCATCTGATTAGAATTACTATATCTTTCTCATATATGGTTAGATTCACATGGTATATATTTCAGATTCAAGCCATGATATAGGGCCGTCAGACATGTCCCTATACCATTATATTATATTCAAGGTTTGGCTTGCTATTATCCAATTACATGAAAATGCAAAAACATTCAGACACTTTTTTGAGCCACTGTAAATGTCTAGAGGCATGGACTAGGAGTATAGAGGTATGGATTAGGTTATGGAGGTCTGGATGAGCGTCCGGAAGGCATGGGAATATCATCAGATGTAGGTCCAGAACATGGTATATGACAGCCACCTACATGATACCATCATCCCACTCAATAATCCATGTCCAAAACCTGGACAACCTGACACAAATGGAATACCACAGCAAATAGTATACCCAGCAACATATCCTGACCTCGAGTTAGCCAGGAGACCGAAAGAAATGAAAGTTGTTCTTCAAGAATGGCAATCAGTTTGGGATGTGCTGATGGAACAGCACAAAGGGAAGGTGGTTGGGAAGTGCCAGCGTTGCCAGAAGTCACAGGAAAAAAGGGATGCAGAACAGAGACTCACATTAGTGGAGGCACTTGGACAAGAAGCACTCAAAACAGATGAGCTGCAGGCAGAGGATGAGCCAGAAACAGACTCGGAAGACAATGATTGGTGCTGCATGTACTGCATACTCTCACTTCAAGATGATTTCATCAATGAAAAGCCACTTATCCACCATTACATCGAGAGCTGCAGGCACATTTGCCATGTTCTTCCAAAGTTCCATTGTGAACTGAACCCCATTGAGATGCTTGGGGATATGCCAAGTACAATCAGTTTTTCTTGGTTTTCCATCATGATTTTGATTCATCAATATTCCTGTGTGACACAGGCTATTGAAATGTCACTGATGACAAATTCTCAATGGCAAAAACACTGGTTCTGCAATGTCTCAACATGTGTGATGTTTTGACTATCCGTTGTTTTTTCCGCAAAGCTTGGCGTTATATAAGTTTGAACAGTAAAGGACTCGATGCCCGACAAGCAGCCTTCACAGTTAAGAAGTACTATTCCCACTGTCATGTTGGGCGTGCAACAGAGATTTTGGCCACACTGGATGCCAAAACTACAAGCAGAGGGCTTCTGTAGATTGTATTTACCATCTGCTTGCTTGTATACCTGCCCAGTTACCCATAAATACCATTTCTTGCAACATGTTTCAAATTTCATCGGAATTTTTTTCAACCCTTTAATTTTCACAATTCTAATGATCTAGCTCACTTACAGTTCTTTTAGCATCTACTGCTCAATGCAAATCAAACATTGCAATTACTTTCTGCCTGGATAGGTCAGGTGCCATGAAGTCATACATGCAAGACCACAGTAATGGCACAGAGAGTTCACCCTCTGACAGTGACTAGGCCAAAATCAAAGAAAAGCGCAAAAAAGCTGTGTGTACTTCTGCCCCTGACAGTGACAACAACAATGGCAATCCCTCTGTCTTCACTCTAATTAACCTGCAAACAACAAGGAAAGAGCAGAGCATGATGATGACAATGATGACAAGCAGGACTATAATGATGAACAGGAGATCAACGAGGATAAGAACAATGAAGGCCCCACCAAGAAGGGAAGGCTGCCATTGGAAGCGGTCTTAAAGGCACAGGAACTTGGGCAAACTATTATCAAAGCAGCAAAAGTATTAGGGAAAGAATATGGCAAAAGTGTGAGGGTAATTCTAATTAAGGCAGGGCTGGCCATGAAGGCAACCCACAAGGAGTCTCCTTGGAATCTGCACCAAACATGGTTTAAGACTATTTGCCCCCCCTCTCAAGAATGTATGTATATTCCTTTGTGGTTGTGTGCGGTCTGCTTATATTCTTTGCAGAGGATATCAAAGCTTGGAAGAAGGAGCAAGCAGCACACTACAAGGCCTATCCATACAAGGACCCCAAGCACATAGCATTGTGGCAGAAGATTTAGATATACTGGGATGATGGTTCCCTTACTGGTGCAAATGAGAACCTAACATTGCAATCTGCTAGTTCTCTGATGCTGTGGATTCATGATGATTTCTCAAAAGTGGTGAGTCTCACATTAATAGGACATTTATCAAGAGACTAAGTAGTACACAGTCTGGTGACTGGTACTGCACCCATGACATTCATATTGCTGGTGTTGCAATATTCCCTGGTCATGAGGACGCTGGCTGCTGTGTTAGGGTTCTTCTCTGGGTCTGACATCATAAAGGACATCATCAATGCACAACAACTTGACATCAGTCATATCTTGGATGAGCTCACAACCATTCTCAAGTGTATTTTCTGACAATACTACTGGACATTTCTAACTTTATTATAGGTACAAAGACTTAGAGGCTGCACAAGCAGAAGGTATGACCTGTAGTTTTCTCTCTTGCTCTACCACTGTCTCAAATGGCATGCTTTTGTGCAATAGCAAGTCCACCAGGGACAGGAACAGAAAGGTCACACCAATGATCATCAGCGAGAAGTTTGGTATGTTTTACTGGTGGTATCTCATTAGTAGCTGAAGCTGGCCATCCACTCAAAACCTCGAACAGGTGGTTAGACATGCTCAATACTCTTTATGCTAAGAAAATGTGCATCCACGAGTGAGAACTGACAGTCAATATCGTACCCGCCCCCAAAATTGCCACCAAATACATCCAGTAACTTAGCGACAACAGCTAAAGGGTATTTTGCACTGTAAGGACATCAGTCAGGAACATAAAAAGTAGATAGCATACATTACTCACAGTTCCCCGCTCTGCACCATGTCTACAATAAGCAGACAAAATCCGTGGCAGCAGACAGCCACAAAGACACCTGTTTCATTGTAGATCCCCCAAGCATTCTTCATCTTTGCACTATCCATGTTTGCCCAATGGCCTTCACACGAGTCATCTACAGGTGTGTCCTGACAGACATTCAGTGATTGCTACCTAAGTTTGTTGAGTATTTACCTTGTCACTCGAAGTACACACTAAGTCCCGAGTGAACTTGTCCACAAAGTTGTGAGACAAGTAATGATCACTGGTGAGTGATTGGCCAGTAGGAACTTCCAAAGACACACTGAGAGTATTGTCTTTGTCGGCCAGAGATCATTGGAGAACTCACTTTAGTGAGTCGTTGCCATCCATGACATAGAGCATTGTGAAGGTTAAGTCCTCTTCATTTGTCAGCAGATAGGTACAAGCAGGACAGGCATGTTGAAGGTGCCAGTTAGGTGAGTCACGGCCAAGAGATTCCATTACCATTGCATCTGTGATCTATCTAATTTCGAGGTACAGGTTGAACACAATTGAAAACTGGTGTGATAAGTGTCTATGAAAGTCAACCTGCATGTATTTAGCACTGAATAGGAAGACTGAACAAGCAATAAATGTACCCCATGTAGATCACAGACAGTTTTAACAAATGCCTGAATGGATAGGTGAGGACATCTTAGGTGTGCCATGCGATAGATTTGAGAGCCTTGGTGGTTATGCCCACCATAGACGATATCAGAGAACAAGGTAAAATGCCTTGACGTATAAGTGCAGATGCAACAGTACTGTCCGTCAATGATATTTTAAGCATGACTTTCTCGGCAACTAAACAATGAGTAAGCAAACATCAAAGTCACAACTTGAAATCAATCATTACTTACAAAACACATCTATGATAGTCATTGACCACTTGTAAACCACTTCATTAGTACCACTCTCTTCACTGCGCAATTGATCGAAGAAACTCCTGAAACCCATTTCTGATTTTTCTAGGCACCACCCAAGGTAAGCTTCGGTCATAGCCGGGATCTGTTCGCTGAATGCAATATTCATGTGTAGAACATGATCCCGACGTGTGTGGTTATTGACTCATCAGACATTTCAAAAACTATCCTGCCCATACCATATGTGTCAGTGAGCAACCATCTGACAGTATCAATACTCACACTTTCCAGACATCTCTAAGAACTCTTCTTGCCAGGTCATCAAACTCCCCACCAGCATAACTGACGGGGAGTGAATCAGTGCCATTCCAGATATCACCAAAACTGAAGTCATCCAAATCTTCCTCAATCCCATGGAGGCAGGTGGAGCTACTCTTAGGTTCTCGAGAATTTGTTGCTCATCAGCAGTCATTGCTATACATAATGTTAGTATTTTTGTTTCACACTGCTTTTAAATATACTAAGACTCACCTTGTAAACAAATTTCCCATCATTCTTTGCAAGTAGCCGCCTGTTGGACCAATGCCCTGTGCTTCAGCACCTTTGAGGCATGGATGACGGGCAGACCATTCTTATCTTGTGAAGACCCGATGTATTGATTGGAACGCAAGGACAGCTTGCTGTGAACTCGTACAGTGTGAGGTTGTCTGTCAAGACTGTTGCTCAAGGGGGACGGGATCTGAAGGGCTTGGCCTCAGCTTGTGTGCTGTGCCCCTTACCTGAGTATGTGCCCTTGATTTCAGAATGAAGTCCAAAGGACTTCTGGAGGCTGGCTACTCTTGTAGAGTGCAGAAAGACTTCCGGATGAGCGCGGGAAACTTCTGGAGGAGTGTAGGAAACTCCAGAGGAGTTTCATCCGCTGCATAAGATATGAAGGTAAGACTTCCATAGGTAAACTTTCTAGATGGAAATATATCGAGAGGAGGTTGCAAGGGACAAAGTCCAAAGCAGGATTAGATAGGAGGAGTGGTCCAGAGGACAGGATGTCCGAAGGTTATGATGTCTGAAGGTTACAACATCCAAAGGTTACAATGTCTGGAGGTCCAAAGGTCAGGAGGACTGGAGGAGTGGACAGGATTATAGGACAGAATAATAAAGGCTACTATGGACTAGGTCCGGAATAGAAACAGACAGAGGTAAACTACACCTAGGTAGAGTCACATAAGTCTTGGAAAGACGGGATGTGCTGGAAAGGCAAAGGTCCGGCTTAAGGAATCAATCCTTAAGCATGGATAAGGACGGAAGGACAAATCTGAAGGTTCAGAAGTCCAGCCTAGGGAAGAGTTCCCCAGGCCTAAGGAAAGGCAAGACTAAGATGGACCAAAGTCTAGAAACAGGAATGGGCAAATCTAAGTTGATAGAGCAAGTCTAAGGTGATAGAGCAGGATCTAAGATGATATTCGGACTAAGGAAACTCTACAGAAGTTTGTACAGAGGTTTATATACTGGAGGATATCCAAGAGGATCAGTAAGCAAAAGACTAAGGCTATGTACGAGCATGTGGAAACATGTCAGTAAGTAAGATAGAATATAAGTAAATGAACTCGGATATGAAACGGAGTACAAGGATCAATAAGCAAGATGGAAACAAGGATAACCAAAGTCCAGAGTCAAGTGAATTACCATATGGGGATAGACACTGATTTAAGGTTTGGCTTCAGATATGAGTACAGGTCGGATCCAGAGGTCTGGATATCAGATGAGGCATCTGGATAGTGGATGTGCAGATCTGGAGATCTAGGTGAAGACAACTAGGATATGAATCAAGGACTTTACCTCATCTAAGATACCGGACTATATCCTGGGTGGAATGGGCTTGGATCCAACTGGACCAAAGGTAGATGAAGCAGGCTTAGCTGCGGAGGTCCAGAGAGATGGATATATAGATGTACAATAGTGTACAGATCCAAACCGATAGTAGACTAGAGGTCTAGAGGCATGGACTAAGGGTATGGATGTATGGATAAGGTTATAGAGGTCTGGATGAGCATCCAGAAGGCATGGGATTATCATCAGACATGGGTCCAGAATATGGTATATGACATTTTCGCATATTTTGCAAGTATGATACGAGGGTATGTATCTCCATGTGACATAGGCTAGAAATGCAGTATGTGTCCCAAAGGACAAGGAACACATGACTAATCAATACTACAGTCTTTCCCCGCCTTCTACTATCACTATCAGGTCCTTTAAGATGTCATCATGCAGTTTTAATTAGCCATATGTTGATGTTCGAATGTAGATTCAATCTAAGATTTATGTGGTTTACTCAAAGAAATGATGCTATCAGGTATGTTCCTCCCCAAAGCCCTCCACCATTGCAAACATGATCTTCCATGGTCGCACTTCCTTCTGTGCTGGATACACAGTTCCCCTCCTAAGGTGTTGTGGTCCCTGCACCCAGCAAGATTCAAGCACTGCGTGCTGGCCTTGAACTGGAAGGTTTCTGAGTCATCACCATTGGACAAGAAGTAGGAATCTTCTACCTCTGGTAAGTATTCTTGACATTCACTTTGAATATCATCAATGGTTGTTAAAGGGCTGATGTCGCTGAATGAACCAATTTTATTAGCGGTAACATTCAAAAGTCATACCCTTCATTCCAAAATGTGCTTGAAGCATACACCACCAAATATAACAAAGGAAGAGTTTGAGCGGTTCCAATCCCTAGTGGGCCTTTCTGGCCATCTCCACCTTTACCCACTTTGTCCACTACATCAGATGACCTATGATTACAGGTGGAGGACTTGTCAGATACCATGAGCCACTGTGGACTATAAATACCTTCATAGTTCTATCTGTCCTTAGTACTTGTAGCTTGTAGATATGATGATCGGGTAACAGAATGTGCATGTTGAGCTCTATGTATTTATCTTGGTAATATAAATGTTATGGTGCAACTGCATGTTTGATGAATTATATCAGAGGTGCATCCATCAGAATATGCTGTGAGCGCCATCAAGGATCTACTTGCAACAAGGATTGTATCATACAACAAAACATGCGACATACACTAACAGTTCTGTAATAGTACTTATGGATACATACTAAGGCCTATAAGACTAAATTCAATCAATTGTAGGCCTTAGTATGTATCCCTAAGTACTATTACAGAACTGTTAGTGTATGTCACATGTTTTGTTGTATGATACTGTCATATACCAATAATCTAGGAACGGATCCGGAACATCCGGTCCACAGATCCGATCCAGATCCATCGTCCGTATCCGTCGTCCGGTCCACAGATCCGCTTTGATTCTTATTTCATCTCCTGTTCATATAACCTTAATACAGCGTCTATCTCCTTTTGGTAATTCTTGTACTACCGGTACTCCGGTTATCTATCTTCCGTTTGTCTTACTGATCCATTACTCATTCTTCATATCCGTTTCATGCTCTGTGATCAATCCTCCTTACCAATAGACTTTCCACATGCTTCGTACATAGCCTTTACTTTGCTGATTGATCATCTCGTTAGTTATCTACAGTATATAAACTCATGTATAACTCTGTCGAACCTTAGTTCGAATATCATCTTAGTTTGCACTCATTCCGTTCACCTTCCGCTATCCGTCCGGACTTGAGTTCGCGCTCTTGTCTACTCCGAGACTTAGGATTGATTCCTATAGTCTATCTGTATCCGCCTCTGTCCTCGGACAGTCTTATCCGCTAGTTTCTAGTTCGGACTTTGTCCGGATTAGCCGTTACGCTATACATCCGATATCCGTAGATCTTAATGGATCCGGTACGATACTCGTCCGCCCATAAACACGATACTTTAGTATTCAGAAATAAGGGACAATACTCGGGAAAGGGGCACAGCACACGAGCTGAGGCCAAAGTCCTTCGGATCCGATACCCTTGAGTACGATACTTAACAGTATATTCGAACTCACACCTTTCCGAGTATATCACATCTATCATGGCTCCTACCAAGGTAGCCCAACCAACTCTCTATTCAGTCGGACTCTCATCCATCCGACGTGATCCGACACCCATAGTCAACACCTTCACCAGTTTCTCTCAGCGCCGCGTTAGTAACCACGGACCAGCTCAAAGCATTTCCAAACTCATGAATCGTCGACACCCGGAAACCCCTACATGCACTCCTGCTGGGGGTCCCCCAGACGACGAAGATCCTGATGATGATGATGATGATGACACTCCTGGCAATCCACCAGATGACTTCGGAGGTGATCCGGACGATGATCCGGAAGACAACGAAGACGACGACCTGAATCCACAGGACCGCATTATGCTCCGATTATCGGAAGCCATCAATAACCTTGCTCATAATAACCGTCGCTCTACCACTTCCGAAGACTCCAAAGTCAAAATCCGTGAACCGGATACATTTGACGGAACCGAGCCTAGGAAGCTCCGCGCGTTCTTTGTCCAATGTGAGCTTAACTTCCAAAGCAAGCCAAAAGCTTTCCGCACCGGACGGGCTAAAGTCAACTTCGCCCAATCCTACCTTAAGGGTATGGCTCTTGAATGGTTTGAACCAGACCTGGACAATGTGAACAGTGACAGAATCAGTTGGGTGTAGTACATGAGGGATGATGTCCATCAATTTGTAGATGTACCCCGAGCAGAATACTCCAAGTACATGTCAATAATTGATGATACCTTGTCTTGCATATAGTAGTCCTGCATTATAGTACATCTGAAATATCTAGACTATGGGCCCATCCATTAGCCTTGGAGGCTATCCACCTCAGGCCCACCCAGTATATTAGGGGAACAGTCTCACACCTGGGCCCATCCCACAGCTATGAGGTACATAATAATGTGGGCCCATGGTGGGTTGGCCCAACTATCAAGGAGAAATGTCAACTTGGGCTGTCCAGTAAGTAAGGAGATAAGTCACTGCATTATGTGCGCCATCACTATCACCATCACCAACCTCTTCTTCTTCCTGCTGCTGCTGGTCTTGGGCTGAGCAGTTGTTACTGGCACTGGAACCCGTGTTGTTATTGGTACTGGGACCCGCACTGTTATTAGGAGTATGAGCCCCAAGTTGTGCGCCCCTGTCAATTGTATGTCCATCACCAGCATTTGGTGCAAGGTGCACCCTGCAATTGCATCAGATCTGCCATTGTTCTGAGATCCGGGTCAGTACTCAAACTGCACTGAACAATATATAGAGTACTTATACCACCCTGAACCCATCATCAGTAATGTCATGTGATAAGTGCAATGTAGCGTCGGCAAGCCACCGGTCCCTGACTCCTAGGAGGACCGGTCAATTGCTTTATTTAATTCCTTCTGCCAAAGGCTTGTACACAAATGTTCCACAACATGTGCAATACATTTCATTTCTCTACTTGTTTCTGCAGGGATATGGCCAGCTCCTTCCTAAATTTATGTTCAAATCTCAATCTGAGCATTATCAATTATGTGTCCAGTGAAGAGGAGCACCTCATGTCTGAGCCATCTCGATTATCCGACTTATTTGCCTGCTTGGATAGGATACCATTATTCTGAGTCAGTGGTCACATTTATATGATCAGATTGTGAGTGTGTCATCTTTCCTGACTGGAAACAATCCTAAATGCGCTGATGTAGCACATTTGCAACACCATTACACGACTTTTGGTGAGAATGCGTGTCCGTGTTATCTGGGGCACGGAGCCCACTGCAGAGTTCATCCGAGGGGTGTGAAATTCAAGGCACGTCCAATATAGGTAGTGTCAAAGGAGAACCGCTAATGGAAGACGGGGTGATCAGTGGAGGGATGTGTAAGGCATAGGTAATATCTTCACAATACAAGTCACAGAAATGAGCAGAAATAATGGGGCAGCGTGTTCTGGGACTGCCATAGGGCAAAGTTACCTGCAAAGATATGTAAATGGTGGGAGGTTGTCATATACCAAGAATCTAGGAATGGATCCGGAACATCTGGTCCATAGATCCGCTTTAATTCTTATTTCATCTCCTGTTTATATAACCTTAATACAGCATCTATCTCCTTTTGGTAATTCTTGTACTACCAATACTCCGGTTATCTATCTTCTGTTTGTCTTACTGATCCATTACTCATCTCTCATATCCATTTCATGCTTTGTGATCATTCCTCCTTACCAATAGACTTTCCACATGCTTCATACATAGCCTTTACTTTGCTGATTGACCATTCCATTAGATACCTACAGTATATAAACTCATGTATAACTCTGTCGAACCTTAGTTCAAATATCATCTTAGTTTGCACTCATTCCATTCGCCTTCCAGTATCCGTCCAGACTTGAGTTTACACTCTTGTCTACTCGAGGCTTAGGATTGATTCCTATAGTCTATTCATATCCGCCTCTGTCTTTGGACAGTCTTATCCACTAGTTTCTAGTTTGGACTTCGTCCGAATTAGCCATTACTCTATACATCCAATATCCGTAGACCTTAATGGATCCAGTACGATACTCGTCCGCCTTGTAAACGCGATACTCTAGTATACTGAAATAAGGGACAATACTTGGGAAAGGGGCACAGCACACGAGCTGAGGCCAAAGTCCTTTGGATCCGATAACACTTGAGTATGCTACTTAACAGAGGTCCAGGTTCTCATTCAGACATGTGCTGTCAAAGCATGATGCTCCGGCCTGTGCAAAGGACCCATTGTCAATGTCAGGCAGCATGAATTTTAGTATCTGCTGTACATTGATGGCGTCGGATGATGGCAGTAGCATGCTGGATACCTCCTTCGGGATGTCCATAATGTTCAATAGAAGATCGAGGTCCTCTGGATCTAATGCTCTGTCTCCTGCATCGACCCACTTTCCAACTGTTACATGAACAGTAACACACAGAGGACTGGGGACAATGGTAGGAGGAGGAATGGGAGCGACTGCGGGGGGAGGTATAGCATCATCCTTGTCCATATCAAATAGATCCTCATCATTGGTACTGTTGTAGTCGGAGTAGTCATAGTAGAGTTTGATATCTTCCATTCGTGGGTGAAATATGTCAGACGGCACATAGTGTTGCAATGAGAATGGAATGGGCCGCTTCTAGAGGCTGAAGAGTGACCAAAGATGATCAGGGCTAGAGTCTAGAGTCCAGAGTAAGTTGCCAATGTATTCAAGTAGAGTAAGAGTATACAGTACCTAGAGTCCAGAGTAAGTTGCCAAAGAGGCAAGGAGCACTGGACTCTAGGATATGGGCAATGTTTGGTAAACAAATGTAAACAGATAAGCCACAATCAAAAGGTGAGGGGATAACTCGACCTAGGGACGTCCTAGGGAGGTTAGGAAGTCAACTAAATAGCAAAGGAAATGTGAGGGATGATACCATAACATATGTAGAGCTAAAAGATATAGAAATGCGTACTGTAGAGGTGAATGATCATATAACTAACACCATTCTATCCATCTGAAGAGACACGGTAATCATAACACACATCATTGTTAGAAGATCGACTGTGATTCCACCTCCACCTATGCACATGGTCAGGAATATAGCAAACCTGGGGAAACAAAAGACCAATGATCCCAGGTTGGACTGGTTCTATCTTGCAGACATTGCAGCTCACATCATACGTGATAGACATCAAGGTTGAGACATCATTCAGAGTATGGAACCAGACGCAGTGTAGCACAAGGTGTGAACCCCAGCATGGATTCAAGTGACAGGTGTTCATTGCTTGTCTATCCATTCGATCATCTGATGGACTATTACACAACATCAGTAAGTATGAATCAATCGTTGTGAGCAGGTGTGCTACTATTACAAACCCAAAGTATAATGTAGACAGATTGATGTACATGACAATATCTAGGTCACCAGTGGGGGAATGAATGAAATCACCATGCTAGAACATACATATGGTTTAGGGCTGGGCATGGATGTGGATTGTTGGACGTTGGTTGGTTTGTCCTGTCCCTCATGTCCACAACTTTGAAGTCCTGATCATGATTCTTCCCAGAGCATAGTGTATCATTCCAATTACATGGAGTGACTTAGATTCTGATGATTGAGTTGACATGCTCATTGTCCTCCTTAGCACAATTGAAGAGAATACTGTGGCTGCTCATGTGTTCCAGTATGTCACATGAGCAACGCATGAGTTATGATCTATTGAGGCAACATGTAAGGTGCACAGGAAACGGAATATATGCTGTCTGTAAGGGCAGGAAAAAGGGATTGTCTGGGTATATAACAATACAAGATTGAGCAGAGTCCAACACCCGACGTAATAGTTGGGAAGTTCATTATACAAACACTTGATTTTCAAATGGCACTAGGATGTCTTACATGATTTCATTATCTGTATGAAACTTGATGTCATCATATTGGAAACCAGCATGATGTTGAGTGTGTGATGGATGAGAGCCTACGTGATACACCATACCATTACGCCATACAAACTCACATATAAATCCTTCTTCCAAGCTGCACATACACCAAGGTAGCGCCACCGCAGAGAAGGATTCAAAGGGCAAGAGGACAGATCTGTTGATTATGTAATGTAGGACCAACACCTGAATTAGATGTTTCCCCGACAAGTCCAGTCCTTCACATATCTCCTATCTTAGAAAACACCCGTGCTCAATGAGACCTATGGGAAGCATGGGCCTCCACCATGAAGGCAAGTGATTAATCCCATTTGCGACGCATTGTAACTACTGTTTGACATATACTAATCACCTCTACTATCCTGACGGGTACTCTAGCACCTGAATTTTTGTCAGAACTAGAGAACATGATGCAGGGAGAATACAAACTGTCTGCATATCAAGTAGCTCCTGATGCCAAGGGACAAGAACATACCAGGACTATCCATATGTGCATGAGAAGGCACATGGAGATTGCAACCAACGGCCTGCACGAAATACTTGGTGCAGCATTTGACCTGTTGGACTGTCCGGCTGCAATCCTCAACGGAAATCTTGTGCACAATAACAACACCATGGAATGCAAGGAGAGAGTGAAGACGAGTACGAACATAGAGCACTGGAATGGAATTTAACAGGCGATGCCCCCTGCAATTTTTAGAATCCAAATCTGTTTGGAGGTTGATACACCTGGCATGGGCACTGCAGAGAGAGGTGAGGGGAGGTGAGGATGGACTGTTAGGATTAGGATGATGATGATGGTCAGCTCTAGGTGAACATATCCAGAGGCAGAGGCAGATGCATAGCATTGACACAAATGCCCTCCATATCAGCACAGGCAATTTGGATTGGCAGAGGAGGAGAGAGGAGAGAAGCAGGAATCATGTGTATGGCATGTAATTGAGTTGTGCCACCTGTCTTCGGAGGCATTGGATGTCGTGCACGTAATGTCCATGCAGTAGTAGCTTGCATACATCATAGAGTCAGTGTTACTGTAACACATACCTTACAGTACAATGTGCCATCAGATCACACAGCAATTCATTTACACATCTACATCCTTGACATTCAACCGCCCCATGTGATTCACAAGGTACATAGATTGACATTGAATAGATTGACATTTTGTTCCAGGGCACAACAGATGAACAGAGCATGACAGATGTGATGGAGAATGCATGCACATGCTCAGCCTCAACAGTTGATGACTAGCAGGACTATCCTGACCATTAGAATGAATTATACACCTCAATCTTGGAACTTGAAGAATGAGTTGTGAAATGAATCCTAGGCTATGCATCAAATGTGATAATCATTTACCAAGCAATGTAATGTTTATAGGGCATGGCCAAGCTCATGGTGTGGTGTAGAATCAGCGGCAAGCGGCAGGTCCTTGGTCGTCATCAGATTGTTCTTGAGTTAGCAGCCACAACACTGTCCAAATTAGATCACATCCTGGGTCAGACGTCAGGTGCAGAACAATCCATGTTCTACAGTCCAATTATCCACACTGATCATTGAAATTACTATTTAATCTCAGTCTCTTGCTACTCTTCAACATTTCAAACACCCATCTCACAACCATCCAACATCTACAATAGAATAACTCATTACACATAAACATTGTGCAGATGGCAGATTGCCTCTTCTCCAGATCATAAGCGTCTCAAGTATGATGAACATGACGACACTGAGTCTTACACGGTACATTATTATTATACATATTCGCACATCAATTGACATTGTATTCAGCATTCAGAAGACTATTCTACAGAGCATGACACACATGATTTACAGGACGATGAACAATTCTACGTGGTACATTTCCAGCTTGAAAGTTCAGACTTAAACTCACATTCTATTCAGAATGATAGCACCTCATCAGCAATTGGCACAGTGGAGGAGGAGCTGAGGCTCATGATTGTTTAGCTGAATGAGCAAATTCAGGCCATGGTCTATGAGGCCGATCGCACTGAACAGGATTGCGCTGAACAGGAATGTCGAGACACCAATACTTTATATAGGATGAAGGTCTAATGGTATGACAACATCATTGCCATCTTGGATGGCCAGGTGCAGTTCCAAAAGGATTTGATGGATCATCAGGCCACTGCAATAGAGCGTCTCAATGCGCATGCAGATTGCCAGAAGAGGGAAATCGAGGAATGCAAGCTTGGGATGGCTGAGGTGTGATGGGGTCCAAGACCATTGCCTTTATGTACCATGTTCATTGTAATGTTTTGTGGTTTGCATCCAATTCAGATGCTGTGGGGCTGCAAACTGATTGCACCAGTAGACTGTTTGAAGAATCAATGATTCATCATGAAGTAAGATAACTTACACTTCTTACATGGCTCGCATGCCCAGGTGTCCCTAATCCCAAAACATTCTATTCCATCTTCAGTGCAGGTGTCACAGGGAGAAGTCCTCAATGCCAACTTGTTTGTGGTGTCATGGTTGACTGAGTGGTTGAGGATGAGTTGGTGAATGTAGCGTAAAGTTAAGATGAATGTGCCAGACGAGCTGAGGAATTAAGTGTCTACCACAATGCATTATGTGATATAATCATACATACTAAGTGTTCTCCGGTTGAAAACTGCTGTAATGACATTAAGAAACCAACCGGTCTATCACCAGGATGAACATCTGGGACAGCTGGGTCGACTACAAGCTGAATAGGCAATACAGGAGGCACTGGAGCAATGGCAGGTGGGACTGGAGGACCTGGTGGACACCTATCCCCCCCAAGAGTCAGTGCCTCATCAGAGACACCATCATCATCATCATCATCAGAGTCTGGAATCACCCTAGATTTGACAGTGGGCAAGGCAGGGGGTGAAAGCGCACCAGTAGGTCTCTTAGATAAGAGCAGATATCTCTCGTCGAAATTAGCACAGTCTGATATAACAGTGTGCTTGGAGGTGGGGTTATAGAACTTGCAGCCCTTATAACCATCTGGATGACCAATGAATCCACAATATCAGCAGGTGATTATTGACATCCTCAGTAGTGATGTTGAACGGCTAGAGTTGGAGACAGATTGACAAAAGAAAGACATCAATGGCTTTATTAGCTGAGGCAGTGAAGATGGTATGGAACGTCGAAGAAAGCTTGCATTGATGAGAGATACAATTGTTGAATTGTTTGACAACTCTAACTTGTAGACGTTCCCTTGCACTGTTTATATCTGTTAAGTAGCGTACTCAAGGGTTATCGGATCCAAAGGACTTTGGCCTCAGCTCGTGCGCTGTGCCCCTTTCCCGAGTATTGTCCCTGATTTCAGAATGCTGGAGTATTGCGTTTATAAGGCGGACGAGTATCATACTGGATCCGTTAAGGTCTACAGATATCGGATGTATAGAGTAACGGCTAATCCGGACGAAGTCCAAACTAGAAACTAACAGATAAGACTGTCTGAGGACAGAGGTGGATATGAATAGACTATAGGAATCTGTTAGTTATATGATCATTCACCTCTACAGTACGCATTTCTATATCTTTTAGCTCTACATATGTTAAATCAATCCTAAGTCTCAGAGTAGACAAGAGTGTAAACTCCAGTCTGGACGGATACCGGAAGGCGAATGGAATGAGTGTGTTAAGTAGCGTACTCAAGGGTATCGGATCCAAAGGACTTTGGCCTCAGCTCGTTCGCTGTGCCCCTTTCCTGAGTATTGTCCCTTATTTCTGAATACTAAAGTATCGTGTTTATGGGCGGACGAGTATCGTACCGGATCCATTAAGATCTACGGATATCGGATGTATAGCGTAACGGCTAATCCGGACAAAGTCCGAACTAGAAACTAGCGGATAAGACTGTCCGAGGACAGAGGCGGATACAGATAGACTATAGGAATCAATCCTAAGTCTCGGAGTAGACAAGAGTGTGAACTCGAGTCCAGATGGATAACGGAAGGTGAACGGAATGAGTGCAAACTAAGATGATATTCGAACTAAGGTTCGACAGAGTTATACATGAGTTTATATACTGTAGATAACTAATGAGATGATCAATCAGCAAGGTAAGGGCTATGTACGAAGCATGTGGAAAGTCTATTGGTAAAGAGGATTGATCACAAAGCATGAAACGGATATGAAGAATGAGTAACGGATCAGTAAGACAAATGGAAGATAGATAACTGGAGTACCGGTAGTACAAGAATTACCGAAAGGGGATAGACGCTGTATTAAGGTTATATGAACAGGAGATGAAATAGGAATCAAAGTGGATCAGTGGACCGGACGACGGATATGGATGATGGATCTGGATCGGATCTGTGGACCGGATGTTCCGGATCCGTTCCTAGATTATTGGTATATGACAGTATCCCCCCTTTAGGGCCGATCCCTAGAGGCAAAGAAGTAGCGATCCGAATCCGATGAGATGAGTGCGGGACGATGGAGAAGTCTGCTGAGTTCGGATTCTGGACAGATAAACGGATGTCAAAGTGTCCTAGAGTGTTCCTTCCTTTCCCTACTTTTCAGTTCCACTAGCTTTACTCAAACATGGCTGATAACGCTTCCGGCTCTAAGAAAACCGCTAGGCAACAACTA
>MU178021.1:0-33139 GCA_016695465.1 Suillus americanus | reverse complement strand
GTACATATTTCAATGGTATCTACAATGAATTATTTGATATCAGCGTTTTCGATCAAATGGATGATGCGGTCCTTGACTGAACGCATATTGTGTACCCTCTGCCTGTGGTGTTCAATCATGTGCTTTCCTAGATCATCTGACTCCTGCTTCTGATCACTCGTTTCCAACTCAAGCCGCTGGACATCATCTCTCATGAAGTCCTGCATGGTTGCCTGGTAATGGATGGTGTCCTTCAGATCATCGATTTGGGCCTGATACCCATGGACTTCATCGGCATGCTCCCTGTGCATCTCGGACAACTCGTCCCAATGCCTATCCGTCATCTCCCTTAGTATCTCTTGATCCCGGATCCGGTCCTCCTCGAGTTCAGCTATATAATGCTCTAATTGTTGAACACGTTGTCGAAGATCGAATGCGCACTCCTGTTCATTTGCCTCAGGCTCCGGAGAGTATGCAGACCTGTACAATGGCTCTTGGAGCTGTATGTTTTTCAGTGAAGACACGTAAGCGTCCAGTGGGATGCAAGTAGCTTACCGGTGTTGTGCATTCCACCGATGGGGAACATGATCTCATTCGTTTGCTGGACTTCGTTGGTGTGAGGTTGTGGGATGTGCGACACTTCAGTGTTGAGTAAGTCATGTTTGGTTGTTGATGATATGGAAAACACAAGGTATGCGATAGTGAATGCAAGCAGACCCAGTGCACATATATCAGTGACAGATTACATCAGCAATCCGTCAATATTGACAGTTGATTCAAACTCACTGTGTACTCTCCTAATGACAGAAATATATCGTTGTCAGTTCTCGTCCACAGTTATAAACGCATGGTGGTTGGTATAGGCATGGAATCACGATACAACTAGGGCTGCTTAATAAATTCTTCACCTCAGATCGCAAGCTCAGCTCTGCAAAGTTCAGCTGATAACACTTGATATTTGATATTTGTGAAATATCTGTAACGCCGCCGGGAGCAGCATGACCTCCGGTTGAGTGTGGTACAACCAGCACAGCCTGAACTTCAAGCACATCTTGCAGGGCGAGGTCTACTGCATCATCGCCTGTGCCACTTAATGGTCATGTGACATATTGCATAAATGGAGATCAATGACAATTTGTAATATAAAGTGGAGCTGGTATACATGTGGGTCAGGCAGTGGCGCATTTTTTTTATCGCCAGTCATGACAGTTCCACTTGAGATTCAGCAAAGGATATTGTCGCTCGCCACACGATCTACTCGTACCGCCGCCTCCACTGTGAGGGTGTCAGGTACAACACATGCATGGTGAGCACGTCGTCCTATCAGACACAGATGGCCCGCTCATGATGAACATTTGCGACAGGATTGAACAATTATTGTATTACAGGATCTCTCTTTATGAAGAGGACACCGCGAAAGGAGCCGATGATTGGGTCCCATGATCCATCCATCAGCCTGCAGCAAGAAAGGGGATGAATTAGAATCATGATGAGAGGTGGGTTCAAGCAAGTCAGGAGGGTTGGGCAGGGCCGATTCCTTGAATGCCTGCGCCTACGCCCCATCCATGACGTGTTCTCCCAGGAACACATCAAATCCATGTATCTATTCGGTTTGCTGCAGGACTCGACCATGATTGAGCTCCTCAAATGCTGCAGGGGCGTCACATGCCTATCTTTGGAATTTGACACAAATGTATTCGTCCGAGATGCATCACCTCTATGGCATGCTCTCGATGGCCTCCAACTCCACTCCCTCATGCTCCACATGGAGATTAACCTACCAGACTCAATCAGCACGCTCTCCGTCTTCCAGAACCTCACTCATCTCGACGCCGGTACTCAACTCACAGGACCTCATGCAGGAAGAGTGGCTTTGGCGTCGTTGATGCACCTCTGTCTTGGTTTCTGTGCATCGTCCTGTGACCCAACAGCGCTCATTTGTCTGATCGGAAATGCACGCCTGCGACTCATAGGGTTGCGCGTGTCTGAGTCGCACTGCAACGTCGAGCGCTTCCTATGTAGGTATCAAATCGTTGATCAGAGGCTTGTGCTCCTTCCCATGCAGGATCCGTGCTGGATTGGTTTGGGGAAGCACGAGACGTCAATGTGGACATTAGCAGAGGCCAAGGTGTCGCTGCCGACAGCCAAAACACGTGAGACTGTCCTTTAGGCATAGTTGCAGCTCATACTAAGGTGTTTATACAGGAAGGCATCGTTGTGTCTCAATCACAGCAATGTACAACGCATACGCGAATTATGACAATGAAGACCAGGAATCGGATGACGAGGACAGTTGTATGTACTCCCAGGCTAGGACGAAAGGGGGTCCGTGAATAGGTCCATGTGATCATGTCAAGCATAACAGGATAGGATGGAGACTTTAATAGATGAATTGCAGACACATGTTCATTTTAAACATCCATGTATGCCCACAGCTACCCCGTCTCATTGTCGAGGCTTTTATTATCACATCTTACGTGTTGCACCTCTCCACGCCAGTGTGAATGTTCATGATCAGGGCTGACATTAATATTGTAAATATCACACAAACATGTATGTATATCATGTTCGACCATTATGTGCAGCAGATTCAGTATGTACAGGGGGCAGCGTCACATGCGAATTGCGATCACTGTACAACTCATTTGTTCATTTTCAGCGGCGATGGAGCACGAACGTCTATAGATGTGATGTGTGATATTCTTGTACCTCGAGTAGTCACCACTATGTCATCAACAGCAAAACTATACCTCCCTCATCAATGATTGAAAGGAGGAGATAATCACTCTGTGGATACCCCAGGTTCATCCGACACTGAACGGAGGTGCACAGTGACAAGGTGTGGAGACGTGCAAGTGGGCCGAGGCTCAACTAAAACACGAAGCAGAGATAAAGACATACCAGGCCTGGATTGACGAGTTGCAGGCGACCGTCGAGCGCCAAAAGGCAATGCTCGGTATCATCAATGATGATATCAACCATATTCAAGCTCAAACTGATGGTGAGAGAAGGGAGTTAGAGTCCTTCATTGAGCGGAGGATTTTGGACACCAAGTACAGCTTAGAGGAATTGGATATAGTGAAGGATCGCATCAGTGATTTGCTGGTGAATGCTTTAAGTAGATCATGAATGCAGTTACAATTTATCCATGTTCATCACTATATGTAATGCTACAATACATATTCAGTCATTCGGGTGCCGTTCAGAACCTGTGTTGCACATGTAAATGGCTAGGATGCACATCGCATGCCGTATTGATTGGTCCTACACTATTGAACGATGCAGGTGTCACCTAGGGAGGCCATGCAATGACATCACATCATAGGTGGATCGGATACACATATACTACGTGCACGGGGGACACTCAGGTACATGGATGGCACGTACAGTGAACTACATGATGGTATGCAATTGTCTACAAACACAGTTTGTGTTTTGAGAAGTCGGGAAGCTCAATGCAATCAATGATAGACCCTGGATAACCTGAATATACAACAGATTGTTCCTTAACTGCACCTGTAATGGTATGTATGTGGCTCTTGTGCATTAAGTGACTGATTATACTGCAGGACACCACTAACAATACTACTCAGCCATTTGCGCTTGAGCATGTACCACACACCGCACGTATGCTATGTTTCTTTAACGTAGTTAATACTGACATCAAAATTAGACATATGAGGGAGCCCTGTCCAGGAACGGTTACACGAATGGAGCTGAAGATTTTGTTGAGGTGGCTAGTAAGTTGTTCCTTGGCAGGTGGCATGTGTATTAGGCTGCTCATCCATTTCTCAGCCACCTCTCCCTGGCATTACTGCATGGAATGCCCTCCTGCCAATGAGTCAGTGCTGATGTGGACCTCCAATGTATGAATACTAATATTTCATGCTCACAGGGTGGACAATAGAAAATGGTATGTATCATCACCTTCTATACCTTCAAGCTATGCCGTGCGCAATGCCTCCAATACTGGTTCATAAGCCCTGCGGAACCCTCCAGTCATTGCTCAAGTCAATGTGTTGTGGAAGTAAACATTTGTTATCGCGGTCCGTGTCAGTGTCAGATATTGCCATTGTTAACCTTGCTTACATTTCCTCATTATTGTGTCTCTCATGCTGTACCACTATCATTGCTCGTTCTAGACTGCTGGAAGTGTGCTCAGTTCGTTGTGTGCAAGGACAACAGAGTAACTCGCTGGAATGCATGCAGTATTGTATGTGCGGTTCGATACACGCGCTTCAGGAAAAACTCCCTGACGATATGAGATGTATCGACTAACCCTGCATGATTTGTAAAGAATCAACGCATGTTTAAGCCAATATGATGATAACCTAGTGGCTCGAGGATATCCATGGGACAGGCTAACACTGCGCTTGGAAGAGGACAGAAGAAACCGCATTGTTGCTCTCTCTAAGGTTGTGTCCTTGCTACATGCGTTTGTGTACAAACGTGACTCTGGACTCTGCCAGACCCCTGGCACCCATGCCTCTTGTTCTGCCATCTCACCTAGCCAACTACACTACTGATCTGCCCTTGCTCTGACCAAACCAGGTCTGCTCCGCCCGCTGGAATGCTCTGCTGCATCTCCCAGTGCACCCACTAGATAAGGGTTATGGTGCTCCATAACCGGTGTGGTTCCTCCCGGGTCACCCATCGCACAGGCTTATGTCCCACTATACCTCGCATGGTGTCCCCTATTTCACCCAGCAAACAGGCCTATGTCCCTAAACATATTGGGACACTTTCTTGAGCCACTGTATATACAGTGCGGATCCTCCTAGCTAAGACTCTGGGATGGCTGTATGTAAATGCAACCAATTCATCTCCACAAGCTTGACATTCTAGGCCTGGCTCTGAAGAGCACTGATCCTCACCATTAACTCTGTTTCGAAGAAATCATTTTTTACTGCCGGCACCCATGACCTCACAGCCATGAGAACCACCTCAATTCAGGGCCTGGATCTGAAGAGTGCTCATCCCCCCATCACCTCTGTCTCAGACATCCTTTCTTACTGCTGGCAACCATGAACTCACAACCACGAGAACTGCCTCGCCTAATTCATCTCCCCATGCTTGAAATTCAGGGCCTGGATCTGAAGAGCGCTCATCCTCCCATCACCTCTGTCTCAGACATCATTTCTTACTGCTGGCGACCATGACCTCACAACCACGAGAACCGCCTTGCCTAATTCATCTCCCCATGCCTGACATTCAAGGCCTGGATCTGAAGAGCGCTTGTCCTCACCATCAACTCTCTCTCTCTCTCTCTCTCTCTTTCTTTCTCTCTTTTGAAGTCCTTTCAGGCTCATGCCCCACTGTATCCAGTGGAAATGGAGAGGCAGGGAGCACTGGACTCTGGTATATAGGTTGAAAGAAAAGCCACCCAGCGTAGCTGGCAGAATACTTACCCAATGGAGTTCAGAGTTCGCTTGATGGGGCCAAGTTCAGTAAGGTGAGTCACTGCTTTGAATGTGTAAAATTGATTGAGTCCGTCTGAAATTCTTGAAGATCCTGTTGGTCACCCATGTCATCTGACTATATACCAACATCATTACAATAATCAATTCTGGCAGTGAGCTTTTGGTTGGATCACAGTTGGCAAAGACCAAGTGATGCCTGGCCAGCAATCCACTGCCACAGCCTCAATGTTAAAGCATGCCCAGCTTGTTTCACAGCTCGCCAGACCATAAGCATGCTGTCTGGTCCACTCCATTCTGTAATCTGATGGACTTCCTCATGAAGCCCAACTGCCATGAGCTCCTTCAGAACAGGCAGGGGAACACGGCCATGAGCCAAGTTGATGAGTATCTGGCTCGACTGGCGACTTGGCCCTGGTGCCCAAGATGGATCTAGGGGATCTAATTATATGAGTCACGTATCCAGATTGTTGGTGGTGCATCGGCAATTTGACGCGCTGGATCTGGGTGCAGTATACCTCACAATGAAATACTATTCCAGCTTGACCAAGAATGATATTTGCAAAGGTGGGGTGGACAACTACTATGGATAAACCGTCTTACCATGGGATTGACTGGGGGATTAGTCCTTTCTCACTGCAGGGGTTCACTGGGATAAAGATGGATCTCTTGCCATAAATCCACAAATTATGGACAGGTGCCCCCAGATAGTACATTTAGAGTCCAGTGCACCCTGCCTCTTCCAGACATTTGGGCGCCCTAGCCATGGTGCTGATGGTTCTGTTGGCTGACCCCAGATATACCGCCAATGGACAAGGCATGATGATGATATATCCACCATACATGAGAAGTGCATCTAACAATGCATCTGAGATGATGACTCAGCACTCAACAATAATACTGACAACATCAGACAAATTGTGATGAAGTTGTGTAGAGGGACATATGCAAGGGCTGAAAAGGTTCAACAGAGTTGCATGATGAAGTGGTTAGATGCTGCAGGCCGACCCAATGCCACACTCCACACAATTTGGAATGCTCAGCAATGAGGGAATATTGCCGGAATCTTTACGACATCCGGTGAACTAGGACTGTTTGGAACAAATACAAATGTGGATTGATAAATCTGAGGCAGCAAAGCACATGATATTCAACCCAATTTTATAAGATGTTTGTAAGTAGGTCTGCTTCAGGTACAGGTTGTCTGCCCATTATTAATCACCTTGTGCACCATCTAGAGCTGACACCAGATGGGGCAATTATAATCACCACAGTTGCACATATGGAACCAGCTGTAGATGCGCTCAACTGGAACTGGCTCCAGATGTGCACACCATATAAGGAAATTGTGTCCGATTACTTAATCAACTCAATTGATAAAAAGCAAAGTTGTAGCCCTCGTCAAGGGGAGTCTATCCATAGTGTAATGACATCACACAAGACAAGCAATATGACAGCGATAACTCGAGCAAAGTCAAGCCATGCAATAGCAAAAAAACAGCAAAAATCACGCAAAATCAAGCCGAGTCTGAACAAGGTTTTCGCCTAAACCTACACTTCAGATCAAGCCAAATCAAGCGACGTGATACCAATGTGATACCAAAAAAGATACCAAATGTCAAGCAAAGTCAAGCCCAGCCCTGACGAGGTTTTTGCCTAAACCTACGCCTCAGATGAAGCAAAAATCAAGCAAAGTCAAGCCCAGTCCTGATGAGGTTTTCACCTTTGCTTACGCTTCAGATCAAGCGAAATCAAGTGACACGATAGCAAGAAAACAGCAAAAATCAAGCAAAAATCAAGCAAAGTCTGAACGAGGTTTTCGCCTCAGCCTAAGCATCATGCCAGACGAGGACAAGGATAAGGAATATGATAGTCAAGACAAGGATAAGAAACGCCATACCATAGGATACAATAAGATAAGATACAATACGATAGTCAAGTCAAGGAAAACAAACACGATAGACCACCATACAATACCATACAATAACAATACAATAGCAATACCATACCATACCATAACGATACAACAGTGATACAATACGACACAATACGATCACATACAACAACAATACGATAGTCAAGGATAAGGATAACGGGGCTTGCCATATGTTAGAGTCGTTAGATCCACCCACCCACTATCAGCAGGTTTATTGCCCGAATGCCGCATTTGTTGATTCCAAGTTTGGTGCTTGAAAACTCATGTTTAGACATCCAGGATTCAAATTCTGACTTGCGGATCATGATCAGCACACCCTTGGCTTGACATATCATTTCTCACTTCCTCGATTACTAAGCAGACCTTATCCCAGTAAGCCATTGAAATTGTTAACTATTTGCAAAACCAAAAACATTGTACCTCACTGATAGGTCAATAAAATTTCATGCCAAGTATCTCAAAACCTCCATATATATGTACATTACATAACAAAAAATTTTCATGTGCACCTGTTACCTTTTAAGGCAATCTGCGGATTCTTTATGAAAATCGTTAAATCAAAGATATATTCTAAAACAATATAATTTGGCTATTTTGATATGGTATCACTGATAAAATATGTCTGTCTCGCACACTCCAATCACATGTACAGACCCTGAGCACCTATGACATCAAATAACTGCTGTTTCTCCATATCTAACCTTTGGTTTCCCATATAAATTCATATGTATCCCTTCAATCCGCCTGATATCTTGGAGGATGGCTTTGGCCAAAGATGGAAAATGTTTATTCAGCACATATATATCATGCCCTAAATTTTCACGTGCACCCGTGGCCATCTTGGTATGTTTCCCCCATGTAAAAACCTTATTTTCATAGGAAATCTGTAACAACTGGCTGTACATGGCCACGACACACCTGATACCCTGGAGGACGCCTTCAGCCAAAGATGAAAAATGTTTATTCAGCACATATATATCATGCCCTAACATCTCACGCGCACCCGTGGCCATCTTGGTATGCCTCCCCCATGTAAAACCCTTATTTTCGTAGGAAATCTGTAAAAACTGGCTGTATATGGCCACGACACACCTGATACCTTAGGTGATTGCCTCAGCCAAAGATGAAAAATGTTCAGTTAGCACATATATATCATGCCCTAAAATGTCCCACGCACCTGTGGCCACCTTGGTATGCTTCCCCCATGTAAAACCCTTATTTCCATAGGAAATCTGTAAAAACTGGCTGTACATGGCCATGACACACCTGATACCCCAGAGGACGGCCTCAGCCAAAGATGAAACATGTTTATTCAGCACATACATATATATCATGCCCTAAAATTTCACGTGCACCCATGGCCATCTCGGTATGGTTCCCCCATGTAAAAACCTTATTTTCATAGGAAATCTGTAACAACTGGCTGTATATGGCCATGACACACCTGATACCTCAGGCGATGGCGTCAGCCAAAAATGAAAAATGTTTATTCAGCATATATAGATCATGCCCCAAAATTTCATGCGCACCTGAGGCCACCTTAGTATGCTTCCCCTATGTAAAACCCTGATTTCACAGAAGATATACAATTTGAGAAAGAACATTCTCACACTGCGTGGGTTAGTACTTAGGGCATTCAAACACCTCGTCTCATTAGCCCATTGTCTTGGTTAGTGCCTCGGTTATGTCAAGACCGGTGCTCAAGGGGGACGGGATCTGAAGGGCTTGGCCTCAGCTCGTGCGCTGTGCCCCTTACCCGAGTACGTGCCCTTAATTTCAGAATGAAGTCCGGATGGAATCTGACGAAGTCCAAAGGACTTCCGGAGGCTGGATACTCTTGTAGAGTGCTGAAGGACTTCCGGATGAGCGTGGGAAACTTCCGGAGGACTATCGGAAAGTTCTAAAGAAGTATAGGAAACTCTGGAGGAGTTTCATCCGCTGCATAGGGTCCGAAGGTAAGACTTCTATAGGTAAACTTCCTAGATGGAAACATATGGAGGAAGGCTGCAAGGGACAAAGTCCAAAGCAGGATTGGATAGGAGGAGTGGTCCGGAGGACAGGACATCCGAAGGTTATGATGTCCAAAGGTTAAGACATCCAAAGGACCGGAGGAGCGGAAGAGCGGAGGAGCGGACAGGATTATAGGACAGGAGAATAAAGGCTACTACAGACTAGGTCCGGAATAGAAACAGACAGAGGTAGACTACACTTAGGTAGAGTCGGAGTTATCAGGAAGTAGACATAGTCTCGGAAAGACAGGAAGTGCCAGAAAGGCAAAGGTCCGGCTTAAGGAATCAATCCTTAAGCATGGATAAGGATGGAAGGACAAATCCGAAGGTTCGGAAGTCCGGCCTAGGGAAGAGTTCCCTAGGCCTAACGAAAGGCAAGACTAAGATGGACCCAAAGGTCCTCAGACAAGAATGAGCAGAATCTAAGGTGATAGAGCAGGATCTAAGATGATATTCAAACTAAGGAAACTCTACAGGAGTTTGTACAGAGGTTTATATACTGGAGGATATCCGAGAGGATCAGTAAGCAAAAGACTAAGGCTATGTACGAGCATGTGGAAACATGTTAGTAAGTAAGACGGAACATAAGTAAATGAACTCGGATATGAAACAGAGTACAAGGATCAATAAGCAAGACGGAAACAAGGATAACCGAAGTCCGGAGTAAAGTGAATTACCATATGGGGATAGACGCTGATTTAAGGTTTGGCTTCGGATATGAAGTATAGGACGGATCCGGAGGTCTGGAGAAGTGTGGATATCGGATCGGACGTCTGGCTATCGGATGAGCGGATCCGGAGATCTAAGTGAAGGTGGACTAGGATATGAGTCAAGGATATAGTCCGGTATCTTAGACGAGGTAAGGTTCTGGATGGAATGGGCTCGGATCCGACTGGACCAAAGGTGGATGAAGCAGGAATAGCTGCAGAGGTCCGGAGGTATGGATATATGGATGTACGATAGTGTACGGATCCAAACCGATAGTGGACTAGAGGTCTAGAGGCATGGACTAGGAGTATGGAGGTATGGATAAGGTTATGGAGGTCCGGATGAGCGTCTGGAAGGCGTGGGAATATCATCGGACGTGGTCCGGAATATGGTATATGACAGGTTAGTGCCTTTGTTAGGGCCTCGGCTTAGGGTCTCAGTTAGTGCTTAGGGACAGGAAACATATTCTCTTCTTGCCTCGTATAGGGTTATTCAAGCATATACCATTAGCTTATACAACATCCCACATTCCTTATCACAATCTCTTCAATGTTGATTCACATTACTCTTACGAACTGGCCTATCACCATGTGACGCATTGCCATACTGCACTAGCCGTACAACAACTCCGGTCCACTCCCTTCTCATCATACCTACCTATGGTCTCAGTGGTACATCCTCAATCTCACATTTTATTACTTCAAAAATACTGTTACTGTCATCACACTTAACTGCCATGGTTTACCATCAAATCTTTATCACATCACATGCCTGATTATTATCCATGAGCTATTTTCATCACTCATGCTCACAGAGCCAGCGTTGGTAATCCACAACTTGGCATATATCCCACTAGATACACACTATGTAGTCACAAAGGCATCAGTACACATGTCATACTACATATTAACACACATTAACTACAATCACTACCAGTAAACACACCAGCATAATGTGGTGTTTGCTAGAACTCACATAAAATAGTAAATGCAGTGTTAGAATGCTTGCATATGCAGCGTATATCCGACCATTGAGCATCACGCCTAAGAAAAGATGCCCGACATGCCGTATCTGCAAAACGCTGGAGTCCGGACAGCGCTGGAGAACCAGCGCTCCGTGAAAAACAGCCTCCCTGTAAGTCCACAACACCCTCCTCTGAATGCAACTCTGATTGACCACATCAGCTGGCAAGACCGCTCACACAGCAAAAAACAAACAGCCACTCAGCAGGAAAGATTGAATCGCACAGCCCAACGGCAACCATGTGAGGAGAGAATGCAGCGTCCGCAATTACAGCCAAATACCCACCGAATGCGCAATGTGAGTCCACCATCACTTCTTTCAGCTGGTCGGCTGACAACGTGGTAGTCAAAACTTCTAGCAAACAAGCAACCTCCGGAAGAAAACATCCTGCACAACATGAACAGTACCACGTGCGCAGGTTCTGATGCGATGACCGTCGCTCCTGCGCCCCCACCAGTCCATACTCACCCGCAAATTGTGCACGCACAGATCTCCCGCCACTGAACCAACCACTCCAATATCTCGACTCTCACCTGAAACACTGCTGGGCACGCTTCTGACTTACCCAACGCCAGCTGGGAATCGCTCTTGCTGATGCCACAATTCCTCCCCCGCCCCTTGGGTCTCCAGCAAGCATGCTTGCACGACCTATCCGAATCATGTGCGCTGCACATCCACGTCGTACACACAACGATGTAACGCATGAATGCCTTGTAGAGACAGCGCACACCAGCAAAATCCCTCTCAGTGAGTCCTGCAACACTGAATGTGCCACCCTCAGTTAACGCATTTGAACTACAGCTGGGACCCCATGAGATGCCCAGCACAAGCAATCAACAATACGTGACTACTTACCTAGCGCCGCAGGCCGCACATGCAAGCCATCCCGTCCCAGTGACACTTGCATGTCGTGCGGCTGCCTGCATGTGTCACTTCCTCGCGACCCTTGCATCCTGCACTCCCAACAAAATGCGCCGCCCAGCCGTCTCCTCGCCATGCAAATTATACACAGACAGCGAAACCTGAGTACCACCAGCACTGTCCCAACGTCACCAAACGTACAGCTGAGAACCAGTATCTGCAGAGGAGGGCTGAAGCAAAAGACATGGCGGCACTCACCACCAGCTTGACCAAGGGGTGGGTGTCACTCCATATGCACTCCATTCAAGTCGCTCACCCGCATACGTAGCGTGTGCAACACACCTCACATAACTCAGACATCCTGACAGCAGCGTCCCACAGGCCATGTAACATGACCCATCGCAAGCAAAGAGGGCTACATGCCAAGGTAACAGTTTTATCCTTCGTATGCCTCGTCGTCCACTCACTCCATCTAAGACATATCCACCGTGCGCCGACCACTTGTCGGCAGCACCATGCTCAACAGCTACCCGCCAACATATGACTCGATCCTCACTCACTGGCAATGGTCGCCACAACGGGCCACCGTCTCCGGCCTGTGCGAAGCCGGCCAATAAACTGGGGAAGCCACTCAGCGAAACAGCCATGAGTGCCCCCAGATCCAATAGCAAGGCCCTCACTCGGTCGGTTCACAGCTTACATAAACAACATAATGCCGATCCCTACAACTGAAAATGCTGTCCCAGCTTACGTAACCAATGTGTCTTCGTCCACAACCAACATGATCACCCGCAAACGCTGCAGCACAGCACAGATGTCCTGCACGCCACATCAGCAAAACAGCACATAAAGCACACACTCAATACCCACCGCTACAGCAAGCCCCCATGCGGCGTGTGCGTGGCCTCCAAAAGACGCATGGCACATCCCTACAACCAAAGAGGGCCTCATCGCCAATGCAAGTCACCCATCACCATATGCAACTAGTGTGACCTGACGAGCAACACACAATGCCCTCCCCAATGGCACAAACACATGCCAGTGGGCGCCCAGTCATCATATGGACATCGGATGCCGCTGTCATTGCACAGTTAGTACCATAGGGACCCGCCTGCTCATTCCAAAGGCCAATACACGCACCTTGCACGGCTCCGCACCTTGCCGGACACTTTCAGTCACCTAGGCACTGATCCGTGAACACCCGCTGTTAGCTTGTGCCTTTCAGGTCCCTGAGCACCAAGGCACCCTGGGAAAGCTTGTTCGAGAACAAACGCGCCAAGGCGCACAAGATGTGCCATGACGACTGCAAATGCTCTGCACGTGGGATTAGGGCCTGTGCCCAACCAGCCTGAGCCAGCGCGCACCAACCACAAGCTGGTGGCATATCGCCCGCATGCGCCACATCACTCGTGCACATGGGCCAGACCCTCCTGGGTGGACTGCGTGTGTTACAGCGCACCATACAGGTCTGCGTGTGACCTGGTGCGTCCAGCGCCCATTGCCAGTGACATGCACACGCAACAGGCTAGCGTCAACACTTGTGACTTGCACACCATATGGGCAGCTTGCTTAATACTCATTTTGCAAGGGCGGGAGTGGGGACCCACAGCCACAGCGCCTCACCCAACAATCTCGCATCCTCAGTGAACGCAACAACCAAGCGTCGCATGCACGCCTGTGCCACACGTGAAGTGAGTCGCCACCACCCCAATGCCAAGCGCACGCTCAAATTACTAGCCCCAGACCTGCCAAACCCTCGGCATAGATGTGTGCCTGATATTCCTGCCAAACGCTAGGCCTGCATCTATTTTTGGAAGACCAGAGGTCGGGGCGAGAAGCAACGTACCACTTAAGGGTTCTTGTCACATGCATGCCGACATAGCAGTTTCCGCCACCATAGTACCTGTTTAAGCTTGCACCCCCTGACCACATTAGATTAGTCACACCAATGTAGACACACATCAAAACATATCAGTAGCATCACACTTCCATCATAATTATTCACAACGCACAATGCAGTAGCAGCCGGTTGCCCAGGCCCTCCTGCTCGCACATTAAATAAAGCAAAGGCAGGGTTCCTCAGCTTGATTGTCATGCTTCCCCCCGCAATGTGAGTGCTACCAGCATGTGCGTTTAGTAGAGCTGACCACAAGGCGCACCAGGCCCCGATGCACTGTGAACCACTGCACGTACAATGCAAGGGACCGGCGCCTGCTCGACAAGCACGCCCGAGAAATGCACGCGCAAAGCACAATCCTCGGTGAGTCCAGTGTTACTCCTGCTGACCTTGCTGACCATATTCCCGGCAGTCGATGGGTCAGAGCTAGCCCGCAACAGCGACTTGTATTTTCATTGTCCATCATGCGATTATACTGTACTCGACGCGCTTGCCATGACAACGCATCACAAGAGGCATAGGGATGATGCATCACAAGCAGCTCACGCTTCGGATGAGGCACAGCCCCCTCCATCGGGCACAAAGCGGAAGAAAAAAAGGCGCAGACAGCAACACGCATCAGATGCCTCAGAGGTATCAGACACACTGGCAAATGCCAGCCAGGTAAGTCGCACTACAATCCACAGCTGCCCGCTCACTCACCGTGCGGAGCTCCAGGGTAGCAAAGAGAACAGCATAGAGCCCAACGCATCGCCCCAAAGGCATAAGAAGAAAAAGAAAAAGAAAACGCTGACTTTTGAGACTCCTGAAGCATCACAAGACGCCATACAGGTATGCTACACCATAATGTATGGGGACTGAATCCTTTACGATGACACTTCAGGAGGAGCAAGCGCCAAACCAACAGGCAGTGCCGTCCCTGGAGGATTTGTCAGTGCTCGACAGTATCAGTATCATCATCAACCCCACGTACAAGATCGCCATCTGCATTGATTGCGCAATAGCTATTCCTGCCAAGCACGTCCGTAGCCACGCCATCTCACACCATGGATTCAAACCACCCCTGCAGCCAGAAGTCACGCGCATTCTCGAATCATATGGGTGTGTCGACGAGTTCATGCCTCCCTCCACTACTGTCCCACCAATTGTCAGCCTCAAAGTGCTACAAGGCCAGCTATGCCTCATGCAGGGGTGTGGCTACCTGTCAGCCGCTCCCAGGACCATGCAAGAGCACTTCAAGCTCAATCACAAAGGTCATGTTTGCTGCCCAAACTCGGCTAAACGCGACATCCAGCGCATATATGAGTTTCGTGGCAATCAAACATTAATCCTCGTTGACCTCAACCTGATCACGCCCCCGCAACAACGCGCATTCGCCGATTATATGGACGAAATGAGGAAGAAGGTGCCCAACATTGATCACAATGTCTATCATGTAGGCAGCGACACCCGCAAGCACGGCACATTCCTCGCTAAAATGGGCTGGAACAAGGCCATCGAGGGACTGCATGTCACCGAGCTGCTGCAGGCTGTATCCAGCCCCGCCAAACATGAGCAGCATCTCCAGGCATTGCACACCGCGGTGTACAACTAGCTCAGTGGGATTTGCGCCATGCTCCCCAACCTCGACCTAACCTTCTTGCGCCTAATCAACACACCCAAAGGGTATGCCATCGCCTACTCCATTACCGCCCAACTGACATGACCCCAGCGAGATAGTGAATGCGCCCTTTCGCGCACCAGTCACCGACGCTTATGTTGCCAAGTGCTCGCGCATATGGGGGCGCTTCTTGATGATGTTCATACGATTCATCGACGAACCCCACAAGTTCCCATTCGAACTCATCCTCACGCAGGAGCAAACGGAGAGCCTCGTTAGACTATTGAGTATGCTGAAAGGCAGGGAGGGCCGCAGTGCCTCAGAACACATCCAAGACGTATTGTTTGTGTTCCTGAGAACACTGAATGATCATATCACAGACGATCACTTCAGCTGCTTGCTCATCCAGTATATCATCATATCTCATCTTGTACTCGACAGCACATTCGAACCCACATCCAATGTCATCCCAGACCTCTCCTGCCTGCAGTTCTGCATGCGTGCCTCTGGCGTCTTGGAAGCGTACAACAGCAGGTTGAATGGAACTGGTGAAGGCTTGCTGTCGTAAGGGTCAATACCTTAATTTATTTCTCGTTAACCAACTGCCCCAGGTATGATCAACTGGTGCTCAAGGACATACTCACCGAGAGACAGCAATATCTGTTCACCACACTCCGCGAAGAGATGCACTTCCTGTCCACCATCGCTCACTCCGAGACCAGACTCCCCAACCTCTTATGGAACAACACTCATACGGTGCTACAAGCCGACGGCTCGCCGCTCATCATTTCTGCCATCAGAGATATGGTCAAGTCTCTGCTGGCCCGTGCTGATCAACTCATAGCCATGCTGTCTGAAGGCGTAGACTTGAGCGAGTACAACCAGTGCCTTGAGAAGCACCTGAACCCACAAGATCCCACCAACTGGCCCAAGGACCCCCTGTGCAAGCAAGACGATGGTTACTCATTCATACAAGATCCAAGCAATCCATTCAAAGCCCTCGAAGAAGTCTTACTCAAGGGTATGTTTCAAGACACAAAAATATTCGACAAGTACCACGTATGGGAGGGCGCTCGGCCCGTGTTCAAGCAAAGTAAGCACATGCCCCGTCAGCCTCAAAATATACGTGCTAATGCATGACAGCCGCGGTCGCGCAGTGTTTCAACCAACTGGAGGAGCTTCATAACGTCACATTTTGCCTTGTGCACATCACATCAGGAGGACCTGCCAGGGGAACCGAGTTGGAGACCTACCGCCTCATCAACACTCGCGAAAGTCCTCGCACCCTGTATTTTGTCAGCGGCCAGCTCACATTTATAACAAGCTTCAACAAATCGCGCCAGCGGACCGAATACTCCAACAAGTACATTGCGAGGCCCATCTACCCGCCTGTGGTCAAAGCCATCATGTATATAGCAGGGCCCCTGCACTACGTTGTGCAGTCCTGGCTCCATGCTATCAACGCCAAGGTGCCTAGGATTGGGCCCGAAGTGTTCACACACTTTGGCAAAGCATTACGCAGCGAGCAGTTCTCCAACATCCTCCAGCACTAAACAGCGCAACACCTTCATGTGCCCATGGGTCTGAGGATGTGGAGACAGATGATCAAAGCGCTGCTGAGGCGTATTGTTAACATCGACATTGATGACAGAGGTGATCATGCCGACAACGCCCTAGATGAAATGTTTGGACATACCACCAGTACCGCCAGGTCGTGTTATGGGCTCACCTGGAATGACCTCCCCACACTCCATGAAGATATGATAGCCGAACTGTTCAAGGTATCTAAACACTTCTGGGCATGGCTGGATGACCCCACGTTGAAGGCCGTCGGCCCGCACCCAGAAATATCATACAGCGAGATTCATGAGGCAGTGTCCACTACCCTCGGCAAATTACAACTCGCCTCCTCCCAACAGACCACCATCATCCAAGAGACCACGTCAAATCACGCACGGGTGCTGGAGATGCTGCAGGTGACGCACGACAAGATTGACCGCAACCACCAGGCCATCTTGTACGCCCAACACAGCCAATCACCTTCTCCCATTCAAGACATGGAGCGCCTCGACATTGCATACTCCTGCATCCACAGCCTCCGGCTGTTCCTCCAAGACTCGAGTGCTACATTCAAAAGCATCCAGCAGGCCCTTGCAATAGAGGCCATGTCACGAGGCTGCCCTCACATGCTAGTCATCATGCCCATGGGCGCTGGCAAATCCGCAATATACGCCTCTCCCAGCTATGTTGAGAATGCAGGGTTCCGGCTTGTGATCATCCCATATCGCTTGCTGTTCGACCAGGTGACACAGGAAGCACGATCCAAGGGAATTCCTTATGCCGTGTTCCCCTCCAACGACATCGACCTTTTCAGAAGTTGCATTGTCTTCGTGTCATTGGAGCGGTGCACCCAAAATGATTTCTGAATGTGGTGCATCGCCAACAAGAACGCCAACCTCTTGCGAGGTATATTCGTAGATGAAGTGCACGAGATCCTCATGGCCTCCAAATACCGGCCCGCATTCAAAAAGCTCATGAGACTGACTGACCTGAATGTGCAATCGCGCTGGCGACTGCCACGCTCAGCCCACGCTCTGAGGTCACACTCCTAGAGGTAAGTTCAACATGCTGGCATTCATCACAAACATAACGTATCCAATAGTCACTCCAAATGGACCCACTATCGGTATGTAAGATCCGTATGCCAACACACCGCTCCGAAATCCAGTATCGCATCACCCGCACAGGAGAGCAAACAATCAACAACAACATGCTGTCAACGGCGCTGTCATCCTCCCTCCAAAACCATGAGCGAGGCATCATCTTTGTACTCACCATCGTCTGCTGCAAAGAGTTAGCTGCCATGTCGGGGTTCCCCGCATATCATGGCCAACTCACTGATGAGGATCGCAGTGCAGCTATGCTAACGTGGCAGACAGGCAAGTCGCAATGGATCATAGGAATGCTGGCAATGGCACAAGGGATCGATGTCAGCTCCGTCAGAGTTATCATCAACAGAGAGATCGCGTGGGTGGGCGCTGGGGGCGCATCCAAAGTGTTAAACTTGGTGCATTTTGCCCAAATGTCCAGGCGGGCTGGGCGCGATGGAAAGCGCAGCGTCCACCACCTGCTTTACTCCAGCACCCCCTGCGTTGACATTCGGGCTTCAGACGACCATGGAGGGCAGCAGGCGATGATCAACTTCGTGAGTCTTTAAAGCTGCCATCGCAGGACGCTCTCACTGTTCTTGGACGAACTCGATCACACCTGCCTCTTGCTACTGACGGCTGAGCTTTGCGATGTTTGCCTGTCCAAAGCAGTAAGTCCCTCCACATCACGCAAACGTCCAATACATACTGACCAACTGTGCAGCACACTCTCACCCATCAGCAGCAGTTTTACAGCAGCCCAACCGGCTCACGGCTCAAAACTCAGTTGCAGCACGCCGAACCTGCCACGCCAGTGCACACCATCTCATCAGGCTCCAGACTTGCAGCGCTCGCGCTTCCTACTCCCACCAGCAGGCCCATGATCGCCCACCCATGCCAGACCCCACTGACGCCTACACCATTCAGCAAACCCGTAGCCGAGGACAGTGAATCGTCATGCACAGCAGGAGCCAGAAACCCAGTCGCATGGCAGCACCCACAGACGAGTCCACTTTGTGCAAACAATATCTAACCAGGCTGCAGCAGGGCCCAGCCGATCTGGCCAGCACCACAGTGCGCCACCTAAGCCTCCCTCGCTGTATTATCATGGGGCCACAGCCCAGCCACCTGCGCCAATGAGTCAGAGGCGAGACAACCCACCGCCTATCTCGTGCCAGGACCCTGATGCAGCCCCGAGCCTCGATGGAGGCCTCAGGCTGACTTTGGAAGACAAGGTGGCGACCATCGGCCGCTGGTGTGAGAGGTCGGTGAACAAATGCAGCATCTGCATGTTCTTCAACACAGACTGCCAGCACTTACCATACCGCTGCCCATCTGCAATCCTGCAGTCCGTCATGTACCAAACATACAGGGCAGGACTACGCTTCACATTGCATGGATTCTGCTACGCATGCATAGTTCCTGACAACGTGCACAAGAATCACAAGAGGCCCAACCCGAAAAGTCGATTCTTGTGCTTGTATGATGACCAGCTCCGGCCGCTTCCATACCTCATCTACATGCACAAACCCATGCAGAAGGCAATGTTCAATGCCATGGGCATGAATCCCAAGCAGTTCATCAACATGGACGCCTTCGCGAGGTGGTTGGGCGAAGAGGAGCCCCACCGTGATGCAATGCCTAATATTCAAGAACTGATATGCGTGTACATCAAGCTCAAACTCAATGATGCACTCCCCTGTGAGCCATTCGCCCACACAACATGGGCTTCACTGACAATCACTTAGCTGTCTCGCTTGCGCCCCAGTAGCTATATTGCATCAGCATCATGCGCCCCTTACCGTAAGAAACTCAGAGTTAGAACCTAAGTACCAATCGACGAACTGTGTACAATCGTCCCAGTTGTAATACACCATGTACAATAGTCAATCAAGCCCTGAAGTAGCACAGCAACGCATACATTAGGATGGCGCACCAATCAATACAGCTCAAATGTCAAGTCACGTGACATTTTCCCACATGTATTACATGCACACCTACCTACATAGCTCATATATGTGCACTTACTTGCAAGCAAACCCAAGCAGGCTCAGCTACAATGCCTCCTGATCGGCAACACGCCCGTGGTGACGGGCATACAGCTGGTGGAGCTGTCAATACCGCACGACTAAATGACGAGCAACTGGAGGTTTACAAGAAAGCCATGGCTGGGAAAGGTGTCTTTATCACAGGAGACGCAGGTGCGCCATTGCCTCAACTGCATCCTTATGATGCCTAATGCAACAATGCAGGCACAGGCAAACATACCTGATGCAATACATCATTCAGGGGCTGCGGATCAAACACAAGGGCATTGATGAAGTGGGAGTCACGTCCAGTACTGGTGTCAAGACCGGTGCTCAAGGGGGACGGGATCTGAAGGGCTTGGCCTCAGCTCGTGCGCTGTGCCCCTTACCCGAGTACGTGCCCTTAATTTCAGAATGAAGTCCGGATGGAATCCGACAAAGTCCGAAGGACTTCCGGAGGCTGGCTACTCTTGTAGAGTGCTGAAGGACTTCCGGATGAGCGCGGGAAACTTCCGGAGGACTATCGGAAAGTTCTAGATAAGTATAGGAAACTCCAGAGGAGTTTCATCCGCTGCATAAGGTCCGAAGGTAAGACTTCTATAGGTAAACTTCCTAGATGGAAACATATGGAGGAAGGCTGCAAGGGACAAAGTCCAAAGCAGGATTGGATAGGAGGAGTGGTCCGGAGGACAGGACATCCGAAGGTTATGATGTCCAAAGGTTAAGACATCCAAAGGACCGGAGGAGCGGAGGAGCGGAAGAGCGGAAGAGCAGAAGAGCGGAGGAGCGGAAGAGCGGAGGAGCGGAGGAGCGGACAGGATTATAGGACAGGAGAATAAAGGCTACTACGGACTAGGTCCGGAATAGAAACAGACAGAGGTAGACTACACTTAGGTAGAGTCGGAGTTATCAGGAAGTAGACATAGTCTCGGAAAGACAGGAAGTGCCAGAAAGGCAAAGGTCCGGCTTAAGGAATCAATCCTTAAGCATGGATAAGGATGGAAGGACAAATCCGAAGGTTCGGAAGTCCGGCCTAGGGAAGAGTTCCCTAGGCCTAACGAAAGGCAAGACTAAGATGGACCAAAGTCCAGAAACAGGAATGGGGAAATCTAAGTTGATAGAGCAAATCTAAGGCAATAGAGCAGGATCTAAGATGATATTCGAACTAAGGAAACTCTACAGGAGTTTGTACAGAGGTTTATATACTGGAGGATATCCAAGAGGATCAGTAAGCAAAAGACTAAGGCTATGTACGAGCATGTGGAAACATGTTAGTAAGTAAGACGGAACATAAGTAAATGAACTCGGATATGAAACAGAGTACAAGGATCAATAAGCAAGACGGAAACAAGGATAACCGAAGTCCGGAGTAAAGTGAATTACCATATGGGGATAGACGCTGATTTAAGGTTTGGCTTCGGATATGAAGTATAGGACGGATCCGGAGGTCTGGAGAAGTGTGGATATCGGATCGGACGTCTGGCTATCGGATGAGCGGATCCGGAGATCTAAGTGAAGGTGGACTAGGATATGAGTCAAGGATATAGTCCGGTATCTTAGACGAGGTAAGGTTCTGGATGGAATGGGCTCGGATCCGACTGGACCAAAGGTGGATGAAGCAGGCTTAGCTGCAGAGGTCTGGAGGTATGGATATATGGATGTACGATAGTGTACGGATCCAAACCGATAGTGGACTAGAGGTCTAGAGGCATGGACTAGGAGTGTGGAGGTATGGACAAGGTTATGGAGGTCCGGATGAGCGTCCGGAAGGCGTGGGAATATCATCGGACATGGTCCGGAATATGGTATATGACAACTGGGGTCTCATCGCTCAAGATTGGCGGCAAGTACTGACATGCCCATAATGTCACGTCCCTAACATCCTATCAGGCCAGACTCTACACTCTTGGGCAGGCTTAACTGGGCAAGAAAAATCAGTCAACAATGCATTCAAGAAAATCCAGCACAGAGACGCGGTCAAGGCCAGGTGGTTGTATACCAAAGCATTGGTCATAGATGAACGTAAGTCCCTAAAACTCATGTCAAGCATCGTAACAATGGGTCATAGTGTCGATGATCACGGCAGAGTATATGGACATGTTAGAAAAGGTCGCGCGCTGCCTCAGATCCAATGACACACCCTTTGGAGGCATACAGGTACGTCTACAACACCCTCTCAGCCACCAACTCACATCCCGCAGGTCATTGGCATAGGCGACTTCCTACAACTTGCTCCCATTGCATACCCAAAGCAGGGGCTCACATTCCAAGCAAGGTCGTGGACTCAGGTGTTCCCCAATGTGGTGCGCCTGGCCACAGTCCAACGTCAAGTCGACGAAGGTAAGCCTCGCACCCAACAAACCAGGTATTGACCAAGCGCCGTAGAGTTTGTAACAGCGTTGAACAAATGCAGGACTGGTCAACTCGACGCAACAACCACCGCGTTTTTCAGAGCATTGGACCGACCCATCAGCGCCCAGTTCCTGCCCAATGTGGATCCCATCTACTTCTACCCAATACGAAAAGAAGCCACCGCAATGAACACGCATCGCCTCGACCACCTTCAAGATTACCCTTATGTCTTCAATGCGGATGACGAGGTATGCATTGGTAAAGACAAGACGATTTTCAACGAATTTCCGGTAGAGCGCCAGATCACACTGAAGGTTGGCGCGCAGGTCATGCTCCTCCAGAACCTAGGGGATGGATTGGCCAATGGGTCTACTGGCCACGTATGTTACGAACTAGGATAGTTCTAGACAGTAGCGACTCGATAAGAGTTTCGGCTAAAGTCTAACGATGTGTTAACCGTAACTAAGAGAGGGACTCTCAGATAAGGTCAAGGCTTCAATGATCGATGGTTCTAAGACAGGCCAAGGAGAGTGTCCTCGACTTGAATATCGGTTCAGACGACTTAAGATTGGAGGTCTTAAGCGAAGGAAGTTCCAGGTAAAACCTAGTAAGATTAAAGTAAGGAACTACTATATGCAAGATGCGTATATATAAGGCTACGAGATGTTTAGGGCAGGTGTGGGAATAGGACACATAAGTGATGAGTCATAGATAAGGGATAGCAAGAATAGGTCACCTAGCGACAGCACAGCGATCGTGGTGTTATACAAGATAGACAAGCCGAGTCAGAGATAAGAGATAAGTCTAGTGGCGGCATAAAGGCGGCTTGTGACATAATACAAGATTAAGTAAGAAAATGAATAGGGGCGTACCTTGACTGTAACAATGTAGTCGGATTCTTCAAGCCTGCTCAAGTGGACCCCCATCACGCTGGTCGAAAAGTTGGCCTGTTACGCAATATCCAAGTTGATGGCAACAGCTACCCCATCCACTGCTACATCCGCTCTTGAACAGAGCTTTGAAATGTCACGCACCAGTACCCGCTAGTCAAGTTTGCCACGAGCAAAGGCCAAGAATGCGTTCTTGTCATGCCCAACAAGTTCTGCATCAAGATCAAAGACACAGTTGCTGCTAGGCGCTGCCAGGTATGCCTTGTGCAACCTGTCATACACACTCATCAACACGCTGCACAGATACCTCTGTGCCTAGCGTGGGCTCTGACGGTCCACAAAAGTCAGAGCCAAAGTTTGGACAAAGTTGTGGTGGATCTCCAGAAGTCATTTGCTGATGGTAGCTCATCTTACAAACCCCACCGCACACGCTAACATGCCATGCAGGACAAGCGTATGTTGCCCTCTCCCAAGCCCGATCCAAAGACGGCTTGGAAGTCAGGCATTTCTCAGAAGCCAAGGTAAATACAACTCGCAGCACTGCAAACACACACTCAATCGGACATAGGTGAAAACTAATCAAGAAGCTTATGCGTGGTACTTGGAAACGTTTCCTACCAGTTGATTGGCTACATATGAAGAGGTGTATAGATGTACAATATCATTCGGGTGCCGTCGCCCATAGAAAACAGTAGTAGAAGGCGAGACAGAAATGATGACCGAAAATGACTGCAAAATGGATGACGACGGTAGGAACCATGGTCTACGAGCAAAAGAAAAGGCATGGTGCAACTATAACTTGAACATTAAGAATCCCACACCCGCACAGGGAGAACTACACAATATGAGAGAAACGTCGTGAGATGGCACACAGCCAACAACGATGAGGACAGTACAGTCAGCATCAGACTCACCTGTAATCATGCTCCTGATGGATTCATGATGTGCCATGACAGCAACCATGCAATATGGGCCAGACTCTCCAAACAGCAATATCAAGTGTGACACGAGCCTTTCGCTCTTCGAGCACCCATGTTTATTCAAAAGGACACCATGTGAACTCAGCAGCCTCCTTCTCAAACCTCTCAAAAGCATGCACTCACCTGCAGCGGTAGACCCAGCCGAGAACCCAAAGAGGGTAGTAGCCGTTCTTAATCAGACAACCTGACTACTACATATATCTGAGCGACACGTCAGCTGCCCACATGCAGACATAGCAAACCATAGTTCGCAGCGTCACTCAGTTGAACAAGCAAACCCTTGACGCCGTCCACCATGCCCACATCAGGCATACCCAATCTTCACTCAGTTGCCGCGTCCCTCCTCAATCCACTCCACAAGAGGCTACCCAACGGCTTCCTGTCATGTAACCTCAATAGCTCCTTTGTTGTCGAATTCATCAATGACCCCCTCGTACACCCAAGGTTGTTGCAGTCCACTGGTGACTTCAATGAGTGCGAGTATACTTGAGAACCAGATCATGCACTGGCCAGCAGGCCATGGCATGCATACATCCCAGTCGCAGAGTCGCTCCCAGCGTGTGATCATAATGCTTGGGTTTTCGAAGATACAGTGTCGCATAATGAGTTCCTCACACCGACTCACAGATGCAAGGGTCACATCGCTCCCGTGTTCCTCAACAAAGTCGAGAACACCGTTCGAGACACGCTCTCATGGCTCGCAGTCGTATTTGCTGCACATGGCAATGCCCCCATCGAACTCAATCTCATGGATGCACACTCCCTTAAGGAGTTTCATGGGACGTACAACGACACATGCACTGAGCTTTGGAAACTGCGTCACTCGGTGTTGGTTGCATGGGGGTACATCATCTACTGCTTGCTCAATGCAGTCGAGGATTGGAAGCAGCACAATCTTAATACGCCACAGTTTGTACAGAGCATCACCTGTTCCAGTTTGTTAGATCTCCCACATCGGGGCATCATAATCCAGGCGCAGGATCCCCCACCTTTTGACGTCGTCGTCAAGTACCTCCACCACCAAATCCCTGTGCACTACTATTGGACGCCCAGCTGTGTACACTGGCTGGATCCCGCAGCGTTGCTATCAGTGGACATCCATGCTGCCCCCTCGACACTTCCTGCAGACAGTTCTACAGAGTCCTTTGGTACGTCACGCTTCTGCTTAATCTCACATCTCTAACAACAGCCTAGTCATGGAAGGACCCCCCACGCAACACGGTTTCTGGAGGGCAGGCGAATTCCCTATATTCAATGGCCAAATTCATAAGCAACGTGTGTTCGTCACCAGCGACTCCAACACAACCTGGACAGAGATCACCGACCAGCGTGACCTGATTCACAAACTTGTGCAACTCCGCGTCTCCAAACTCTTTGCAGAGCCAATGGGCGACATCCTGCTGATATATGATGAGCCCGCACAGGAGATCAGTGATACATCCGCAGTGAGTGCCCCAAGCAAAACTGAGCGTAAGGCCGAGCAGCAACATTCACTTTGCAACCAGCTCACCACTTCATCGCAGCGACACCTACTGGCGTCCCACAATCCCAGTCTATCACAACGCTCGTCCAGCATCTCAATGTCACCAAAGCCTCTGATAACCGCAAGACTTGATGGATACTTGAGCAATTCAACAAGCCCTACATATACTTCAACTCAGATCACCATATTCCAAAAGTACCCGCACCTGATGCCGTAGAGTTCATAACGCACGGCAAGTTAGTAGTATCGAAAAGGACAAGACTTATCTTATGGCGCTCCCAGTACCCATATGGTTCCTAGCTCATTGGTGCCTCTCCCTTGGGATGGACTGGAGAGTGTTCATGGCACCTTCCACGCTGACCCCCCAAACTTCCACCTCGCGCTCTGTCAATACCCAGGCAACCCGTAGACTGCTGACAGCCAGCAATTCATTTTTTGTTGACTACGCATGCAGCATCCACAGCCTCCTTCAACTCCCCCAGGCACGTCGTTTCGTCACAATGGGTGGTATCATGTGGCGTATTGCATTGCATTACGGACCGCCCAAGCTTTTTGCACTTGCAATCTCGGGCCCGTCAAGCAACGCCTCAATGCTCATACATTGCGAGTCGCACAACTCACTAGTGGACGACACAGTCAGTGACGAAGACATATCCCTCTTATTGGGCATAACTGACTGCGGTAGCCTCTGGCCCACGCTTGACCTATGGGAGAAAAACGAGAACTGGTCTGGTGAATGGGGTGCGAAATCTGAGAGGTGGTTTACAGCTCACATAAGAGAGATTGCCAGGGGCTCCCCATCAACTGTGCTCAGCCGGCAGCAGTGGAAATCTGCCATTCGCAGGCACACTGTCACTGCGTTCAACAGTCACCGCACGTTCGGTACTGAAGCCCATGCAGATTGGGTATGCTCTGAACTGGAGATACTATTCCCTTCGCCTGAACCCCTCATGCTACAATGCGCTTGAACGGCGCATCTGTCAATGTTGCTTATCGATCCAAATACGTGACACCTATCCCCTGACGCGTAATAATTCATTGAGCCAGCAGTTGAAACAACATTACATGTACTATATATGAGCGATCCCAAATCCACTGAGTAGTCTATCTGCACACAAGAAGCGCTCACTTCAGGTCCCCCAGTCGACCCCCAACCGTATCAACCGACCAACCAGCAGGCTTGTCCTTCAGATATTCATAGGAAGTGTGAGGGAAGAAAAAGACATTCCCGATACAACCAGGGGTTACTCCACACCCCGACACGCCATGGGCGGGAGTCCATCAGCCTATCGCATGGTATAAAGCGCCGGCCATCATTATGATCACCTCACCAGGCCGATATCTTCAAGCGATCAGGTTGACTTCAGTCGCAAATCATAAAGCAACTCACATCAGTTTGAGCCTCAGGTCAGGGATGTAGCACTCCCCACCAGAAAAGTGACCCATAGGGAAAATGACAGCTGGCCCCTCATCCAAGCCATCCTGATGCACACATGTCTAATTTCCACACAATCGCCCTGCCCAGGAAAGGACCTGGGTCGACAACCATCCATTTCCCGGCCTTGAACGCCTGCACATATTTCGCGTAAAAGTCGGGAAATGCCTCGTGAAACATTGCGCCCAAAAGCAATGCCAACTGCTCTGTGTCCTGGAAATAACGAAACACAAATTGAATAGTCCGACAGCCAGATACCATCTCACTAGAAGGATGAATGCCGTGCTGAAGTGACACACATCAGGCAGACCTTATATCAACACATATCACTCACCTTTTCAGCATTCCGTCCCTGTTCAGGCCAGCCGTGCACCAAATGCATGACTCCTGTGGCCTCTGACACGAAAGTGCAGTCCTGATAGACATACTCAATGCCGTCAAGCACGAAACCCTTCTTGTCTTGGGAAGCAGCAGCAATACCAGCTGGGGGTCCTCCATCCAACGCCTACCGACAAAGCACGTCACCTTGGTCATGTCGCCCATCCCGCGCACTTTCCGCACACCGACATGATGCACGAGGAGTTGCATGGCAACAAGGGTTTTCTCGAGCAGTGTGCGCTATCCTGACAGTCAGATAGCATATAAACAATCCAAAAGCTAACCCACCCCGATCCCATCAAAGTATATGACCTCGCCAGCTTTCGCAGCCTCATCTAAACAGCTCACGGAACGTCCCATGGAAGAAGGTGCACTGGGACCAGGCACGTAGTAGACTGGAGCGCCAGCAACCTACAAGAGGAGTACCATATCAGACCTTGTGAAGCCGGCCATCCTGAAAGCTTACCTCCCCGCTGATTTTCCGCCTTCGGGCAAAATACGCTACAAGCGGTTTGCCGTCTTCGTCCTCGAAGAGTGCAGAGGTGCCATCACTCTCCCAACATTGCATCTCATTGATAACAGCCTGGGCCTCAAACTTCTCCTTGTCGCCATTCTTGGGGCGTCGTTGCAGAGATGCCAGATTCACTCCCTTCATACAGTATACTGGGGCGTTCTGCCTCCAGAGCCGAATGTCATGGTTGATATACCTCGCCACACGCTTCATCTGCTTGCACTCCACAAGTTCCCGATGGCCCTTGGTACGCATGAGGAGCGTTGTTTTTGGACTTGGCACGGCAGTATTCTTGCGCAGTGTGCTCTTTTCAGCCTTGTCCAGACGTGCAGCAGCATGCGACACAAGCGTCGCATCAGTAATGACTTGAGTTATCAGCACAGGTGCTGGAGGGCTTGGTTCACAGGGCCCAACCTTCGACCTCACCTGCCTTTTGACCGCTACTAGCCGAGTCATGAGGCCGATGATGGTGGTGCAAGCAAACGACTGGAGAATACTCACAGAAGGCGACTTTATAATAACGGTAGCCGACCCTTGCCCGTCACGCATGTCAACATTGAGAAAGACGTAAGACTGACAAATTACTGACCACCTCGCCCCATCATTCTGTTTGGCAAGAAGTCACCATGCCTCCAGCGTCGATGACGCTGAAATTACATTCTGCAAAGTACAAACTCAATACCTAACTGCGAACACACGACAGAAAACTTACAACAGATGGCAACAGTTGATTGGTACCTCGCGTGCTCAAGGCACAACACGCGTGCGATTGATTGAGTTGACATAAAATCATCACCTGCATCAAGACGTGATGTCCACAATGGACTCACATAGTATGTGGTCCGAGCATGCGAAAGCTCTCATCAGGCACTAACAGCATGCTGAACGTTTCATCTGAAATTTATCTGATTCCCAGTCAAAATTGTTCGCAGCCATGTCTTCGTACTATATAAGAGATGAAATTATCAGTACCGCACTACACTCCAGATACCACTAATATCCACCCAATACATACGTAATTTTCGTAGTCTGAAAGAGAAACTGACAAGGGAAAGCCACCACCTCTCAAAGGCCTCCGGAATATTCCCCACCTAATCCACAGCGTTCAGAAACAAGCAAATGCATGATTGTGGAATGCATCACCACCGTTGAGGCCACAATAAAGTAGGGTGAGCTATAATTAGGTGTATGATCACTAAAGGCACCGCTGGCATCAAGCCATTAACCAACAACAGCTTATAATTATTATTGAGTAACCCAGCGCACAATTGAGACTCGTGTACTCGCTCATGTCCAGTCTAGCTAGTCATTCATCGAAAACACAAACTACAGACACAGTAAAGGGCAGTTACTTAGTATAGACGTCCATAGTCATGGTACAATGGTACATATACTTGATGCGAAAGAAGAAATGTGAATGTAAGGAAGCGCCTAATATAGGGACAGCCACACATGTTCAAAGTCCGCCGGAATTTTGCGTCACCCATTGTTCAATACTTGCCGCTACTTTCCGGTGGAGTCTGAACCACAACCAGTCATCCCTATATATACCTCGTCCATCACATTTATTTTCCCTTTCCCACTTCTCCCATACCACAATACTGCTACATCATATACATACACAGTCTCTAGTTTTATGTACCAGCTGTCGCACGTGTAGACTTAGTGAAATATGCGAATTTACGTTGTCCAATGTTGAGTACAACGCATCGGGCAACACAAAATGCGAAGCATGCAATCACGTGCTGTTTGCGTCGGCGCACCCATTGACATCCTCAAAATCCACTAAACCACAGTGGCCACAGGCCACACATCTTGGTAAGTGGTCTCATCGCTCATCCCTATATAAGACTGGCCTTTACCATTGCAGCCTTTCTTTCCTTCCCAACACGCACATACTTTACCATACCATTAGGATAGAAGTAGTACCTAGCCCTAAACAAAAGACATTGATTCAAGCGCGCACAGACCAATCCACATCTCTTGGCCACAATGTTTTGTAAGTGCCCTAATCGCCCGTCCATACACAAGACTTATCTTCGCCCTCACAGTTCTTCCATCCACACCAAACGATACCACTAGGATAAAAAAGTACAACTTCAAACAATAATCTGAAGTTCGTGTGGTCCACAATCCACACTTATTGGTAAGCAGTCTCATCGCTCATCCCTATATAAGGCTGACCTCTATGCTCGCAGGTTTTTTTCGCCCCTTCATCATATAGTTTACAATAGAAACACAGTAGCATTACAGTAACTCTTTTTAATCAAAAAGTATGTTGGGGTTGGATTAAGTGTCAAACAATACACTAACAATCAATGCGTCAGATCATGTCCAAGCGCGCCGCACTGAATGAAGAGCAGGCCAGTGTTAAATGTGTTAGAATTGAAGGTATGCAACAGTCAAATATCTCAGTGCTGTTGCCCATACCTTTGGTCCCCAAGCGCCGTCGCCTTTACAGGACCCAGGCGCTTGGGCCTTTTTCGAGTGCTATCTCACCACAGATCTCACTTATGGTGAGATGGAAGACCAATTCCATGCATACCTTGGCAATCGTCATCGCTTGGACAACTGGAAGGATGCCAGGCTCGCATTGTTTTCTGGTGACAATGACAACCAATTGTCTTTGTCAAATGTCCTTGCGCTCAAGCGCAAGTACATTCTGGACAAGTCAAGTTCGGCTTCTGCATCACACACTCGCCGTCGTTGTCGCACAGTAAGCACTCATTCATCCTCAAGCCGTAATTGACACTAAGCTGAGTAAATGCAGCCTAGGAATCCATTCATAGACCTCGAAGCTGAACAAGATGACGAGGAGGAGGAAGAGGAGGCAGACGATAACAAGAATGAAGACGGGCAGGCTCAACGCCCTAGGGTCACACATATGCCAGCGCGGAGACACAACCTCTCCGATGCCATTAACAGGATCAAGGACAATTTAAATAGTAGCAGCAGTACCTCAGGTCATCGGCCTTCGCCAGTTGCAGCTCCCCGTACCACCGGCTTCATTCCCAAAAGAAGGATGTATGTATGCACCATCAATGGTAAGTTCATATGCTGTATACGTGTCTACATTGCTCAATACATCACAGCATCTGCAAGGCAATATCTCGCCAAACACTTCGAGAAGGAAGGGTTCCCAATCGTGGTATCCCCATGGATTTCCTCGCAGCTGTACATCATGTCCAATAGTCCTCGGACTATCTTGACATCCATCCCCCAGTCGCATGCAGTGGCCATCAAAAAATGGGAAGTCATAAGCGAGGACGAAGAGACCGCTGTCAATGTGTTGTGCCTCAAATTCCCTTCCCCTGCATGGCTCAGAATCAAGCGGGGGAAGTACAAGGACACCATTGCTTACATATTCAATTCCGAGCAGGTGAACAATTTCGTAACTGTGCTCATCCCTCCCAGGGAGTTCCCATATGACATGCCGAAGGAATCGGTCACCCTCTTTGACCCCTTACGCCTGCCTAGTGGCATATCAATGACCAACGTCATTCACGATGGACAAGTCGTCACATTGAAATTCAAAGGAGAGGAATCTTACTGCAGCCTGCTCAAGAAGAACTTCCACCAGTACTGCACTGAGCTAGTACCTGTCCCCCATCCTGACGACCTCCGCCTCCATCTGCAATCCGGCTGGGATACCGCATTTGTCAAAAAGGCCGAGATCACATTCTCAAAACAGCAGTTGCGCATCGGCGAGTGCGTTCAACTCCACACGCCAGATCTAACAGGCCAGATCTGCACCATCCTTGCCACAGACCACGTGTTTGGTGGTTCGGTGAAATTAGCATTTCACTTGGACGGTCGACGCAAGGAAATCGAAGCCACACTCAAAGACGTAGAGCGGGTATTCAACATTGGCGATGAAGTCCGCGTCGTAGCCAGTGTTCACTTGGGACTGGAAGGCCACATTGTACAAAAATATGGTGACATCTTCCATATTTGTCAGTCGGGACGCAGCAACAGGTATTGTACCAGCATTCTTCGCGCACAACTCTGTCTCAAAATCTCTTAGGTTGAGGTATCCAAGTATTACTTGGACCGTCGGCCTGTGGACCGCACCCTGCAAGGAAACATGTCGGCCGAACAATACGTCGAGCCTCCTGAGGAGCCCAAGTCAGTTGAAATCGGTGATTACGTCGAAGTCACTGCTGGAGACCTGATAGGGAAAGGTGGAATTGTCCAATGGTCCTCGGGTGATTTTGTCTGGTTCCAGGACGAGCGTGAGCTTCTGAGGAGCAACGACCGCAGCCAGGTCACGCCGCCATTTATTCAAGTTCAAGCTACAATGGTCGATCGTACGCGCCTCCCTGCCACCATCAAATTCACCAGGGAGCACGGATATGACATGAGACCTGGAGACATTGTCAGCGTCGCTTGTGGACCCGAATTTCGCACAAAGGGAGTTGTGCGCAGCGTAGACTTCCTCAACGCACAACTAACCCTGGAGACCCTTAAGGAACTAGACCTTGTAAGTCTAGCCATATACAACCTCAATGCTTCTAACTCTTGACAGGTCACAGTTCCCATTTGATTCGTCATGAAGATGTGCAACGCCGACCTTGACGTGTTCAACTGCTTCATCAAGAAAGAAGTATTTGTTATTGGAGGTGACAAGAAGGGGTTCTGGGTGACCCTCTATGGTCTCTCCATGGACGATTGTGTCATTGCCGTCCATGGCCAACCACGCATGACGACCAAACACTATAATGTCGCCACCACGTGAGTATTTTCAATTGCACCATTTGTCGTGTCACAAGCCTGACATATGTGTAAAGCTACAGCTGCCAACTCAATGGCGCCATGCTGGAGTGGAACGATTTCACCAACTTTTGCGAGATGCGCAGAGGATCGTACTTGGCCGCGCCACCTTGAAGCGTCACCCCTCCCCCTGAGAAACCACCAATGCCAGTCACAGAACCTGGAGCTCCCCCTATTTGGGCGGATTGGTCTCCAGAAGTTCTTGCCGCATATTCATCGCAACCCGACGGTCCCA
>MU178020.1:91691-102340 GCA_016695465.1 Suillus americanus | reverse complement strand
TCAAAACATGCGGACAGTTTTTTGAGCCACTGTACTCTGCATACACCTGAATTTTTTCAACACCAGTTGAGCACAATGTTGAAGTGTTATAAAGTTTTGCATATTAGCAACCATGTGCATATTGCCAGGAATGATAGTAGTGAAAAACTCCCAAACCGCCGATGTCATAGATTCATTGACAATTTTCCATTTCCGACCACACATACTAGGGTTAGGGCTAGGGTACCAAACCATCCAAAAATATGGCCCACCCGGCCAGAGTGGCCTTACGTTCCAGTAGCACTGACGTCTCAGTCCGTTGATGTGCGGGGGTCATGTATGAAGTCATTAGAAGAAATAATCAATGGTAGGAGAGAGATCTAGCTTGAGTGTTTCAAACGACTCTGATGAAAGAGAAGACATGTTCGTGTAGAGAATCTAGATGCAAGTAACTCTTGAAAAGCTTGGAAGTTCTGTTCCGAAAGGTGGCAAGTAAAGCTAGATAACAAATACATAAGCTAGTCCTTCATCCTACAGGTGTGTAACAATAAACAAGGTACATACACAGACTCATTTGACTGCCGCAATGCGCTGCGAACGGTTCATATGATAAGAGGATCTTCGAATTTTTGTGAATTTGAATTCCGAAGGGAATGACCCTGCGCGGATGCTTCCTCCGACCTTAACTCCTCCGAAATATCCTTGGGACTATTCATCGAAAGGACATCGACGGCTTTAAGCTCTTCCACGGAGACAGCACGGCGCTTCCCAACAAAGATCCTGCCCCCAGGCGCGTCTTCCAACGAGCGAACAATGATATCCTTCTCGAAGAGATATTTGATGTCTTCCAGTGGATACCCAGTCGTCTCGGGTATGAAGATATATACCCATACTGCCATTATAAATGAAGCAACGCCGAACACGAGATAAGTTCCATAGGTTATGCGGTTCAACATGATGGGCGTGATTTGGGCGATGACGTAGGTAAATAGCCAGGTAGTGGCAGTTGCGAGGGACATGGCGGCCGTACGGAGATGGCCTGGGGCAACTTCAGAGCCGAGGACAAGGGGAGTAAAACCCCAGCCTAAGGAGAAGAAGACACCGAAGAGATATATGGCGACGATGGAAACATACGTCCCTGGCACAATGCCCTGGTTTGGGTGAGCACCAGCGTACCCGCCAATCCATAGCATCATCAAGCCCTGCGACAGACCACCATAAATCAGGGTCCTCTTCCTACCCCAACTTTCGATGATGAAGGCAAGAGTTATCAATGTCATGACGAATTTTACGACACCATATATGCCAGTAGCAAATAGCGTTGAAGAAGTAGAGGAGATACCGAGACTGGCAAATATTTCAGGGGCATAGTAATTAATTGCGTTCGTGCCGGACCACTGTTGGAAGAAGGTGGCGAGAGATGGGATGATGCAGCGAAGAAATATGATTTTCGACTCTCCCATCTTGCGGAACTGTGTGAGCAACGGCAGTCTGTGCTTCCCGATGAAATCGGCTCGAATCTCGCTGAGAGTCAGCACGACGGCATCATCGTCCTTATCCTTCCTCGCGATATATGCAAGGGCTGCAGCCGCTTCCTCGTAGCTGCCGCGTTCTACGAGCCAACGGGGAGACTCGGGTTGGAAAAGCATAAAGAACAGGAAGAGTGCCCCAGGTATAATCTGGGCGATAATGGGCAGCCGCCACTGCATTTGTCCTGGTGAGATATTGAGAGAAACGCTGTAGTTGACCCAAACTATACATTATTGATCAGGCAAATTGTCACAGGTCTGGAAGTGACACCCACAAGCCAGCATATTTCCCAGTCCCACGGCAACTTCGATGCTGCCGGTGCATCGACCGCGTATGGCTCTCGGGGCACATTCAGATACGTACGTTGGCACCAAAGCTGACATCAAACCCACTCCCATGCCGCCAAAGAAACGGGAGAAATACAAAACTTTCAATCCAACAGCCGGGGACGTTCCAATCCCAGCTGTTGACTGGATGATACTTCCAATGAGGTAGATGACTCCCGAAGCCAATAGAACAGGCTTTCTCCCAAATCTACTTGCAAAGTAACTTGAAAATAATGCCCCAAAGCTAAATATATGAGTCTGATTGTGGTAAGCGGGAAACTGAGCTGCACTCACAATCCGCCTGCTTGCAGGACCGAAACTATATTCGCGCTCAAGCTGGCGCGTGCAGAGGCTGATTCCGATAGCAGACCGAAATATTCTTGAAATGATGGCAATGCGAGCACGCCACCTATTAGACCGATGTCCCAACCAAAGCAGACGTATCCCGTGGTCGCTGAGAACGCAAGAAAGTAGGCATTGCGGTATTGAATGATATCCCGGAGTTCCCTTTTCAAAGTCGTAGCCATATAGAGCAGAGAGCGTGATGTCGTGAAGAGGAGGGTTAGCGTATGTCACCTAAAGGAGAGTGTGCAATGCCCATACATAGTGTGCATGGTTGTCTTAAGTGGACCGCAGCTTCGGACTAGCAAACCCCATTTGGACACTGGCGCGCGGTATTACTGGCTAGTTTGAAAAGCGATATTTCTCGAGAAGGTTGCCAGTGGCAGCAGCCAGCATCCAAAGACTCGTACTAGCTGGGCTTGGCAGCATAGTATTAAGGAACACCTGTCTTCCTCCTGTGAGGAAATATTGGTAGTTGCGCAAGAGGACCAGAACTTACAAGGCTTAGCTTCGACATCACTGCCAAGGCTAGTTAACTAGTGTCAACCACTCAGTACTGACTGCTCACCACTATCATTCCTCGCGCCTCAGTTCCCCAAGGTGATTGATCGGAAGCGGATATAAGCGTGAACTAAAATAGATCTGGCAGCAGCACCGACATCACGTAATGCGCCACTATGTTGAAACGCACCAACACAAAATTGCGAGTGCAATTGCATGTACAACTGAGGTGATCACGCATTCTTCTTTGCAGCATGCCCAGTCGATGGACTCGGAACTGGGTAATGTGCAGAATCATCGCCTCATTACATCCCTCGGATCCGAACTAAATGGCAACGACCGCCTTCCTTCTTTGGAAGGTCAATAGCAATAGGAGATTGAGACACGCCCGTGCAGAATTTTGCCTATTGTTTCGGGTGATAGGATGCCTGAAGTTTGGATTAATCTATGGATCGTGAGACATGGGATCTTTCCAACATTCGCATCCACCAACTTGAATTCGCACACGTGTGGCGCCACGGCCAGCCTAAGCCTGATCAGGCTCATTATTAATTATAGCTTATTAGGTCCGGCCTGAATAACCCCCGACGAATTTCAAAGGAGTGGAGAGGCGTACAACCTGATAGGTCGGCTCGTATGATGAGTACTTGCAAGTTTGAGGGATCACTGTGCTGAGATTCTAACTTCAGTGATGTCAATCACCATCATGCGCGCCCATCAAACAATCCTGAAATCGGATCCAGACCTGTGCACCAGCTTTATCCATGCATGATCAACTTGAAACTCCGAGTCTCCAAGTTTTAGGCTAAGTCCAATTAATGCATGTTGTGTATCAAGGGATCCAGGCAGGCCGGTAACTCGACGTGACTGCCTCACTCACTCTCGAAAAGGTGCAGCTATGATCTAGCAGGTAAGCATGCGGTAAGCGAGGATGTTAAACCACCACCTTATTGCCTTCTCAGTGCAGACAATATCGACATAGTTCAAAGTAGGCGTGAGCAACGCCGGGTGGACGTTTCACTTGACCATAATTAGATCGACCAAAATCATTCGTCAGGGGCACCGCCCCCACCGGGTTCCTGCATCGTTAGCCTTTCGTGTAGCCTCCGATAAACGCGCGCGGGGAAAGTTACGTAGTAACCATCCCAGGCCGAATACAAAGAACGTGCCTAGTATATTTGCACACAGTGTCAGGATTCGTTCGTTCCACAGAAACTCACAAGAAGGTAGATACGAGACTCACAGAATTTTCACCGATACTCGTGAAACTGCGACAACCCCTCACATGATTGGGAAGATCTGCACTAATCTAAATGTGAACGTACTCACGGTAGTGTAGTTCTCTCATCGAAGGGGCTTATAATGAAGCAGTGCTGTGAGCGACCTAGTAACCTTACTCCGGGACTAGCTGAGTGAGCTCTCGCTTGTGAAAGCTTTCAAACGTTGCATGTTGGTTTCATGTGAGTTGCTCGCTTTCAGTGCGGCTCGCCGATATGCAAGTTCTCACGCTCACCTTGATAAAGGTAAGAATCGAATCATTGGATCAAGTCAAGATCAAGTCCATCATCACACCACAATTACTTAGACCTCCGAAGCACCTGATCTCCCAAAATGCCCGGCACAGAGAGCGCGTTCCCCATTGATCTCAAGCAGTACAGAAAGTCAGTGTTCTCCCGTCACAGTGAATTTGGAATGCGCTCAATCGGGGTTCTTATGATGCGATCAGATTAACTCTTGACCCCTCCAAGCCCCAGTTGACTGCAGAGCAGAGATCGACTCTTCTCCACAACATCCAGCTTCTCCGTGATGCTCTCGTGCTCTTCACTGCAACAGGTGCTGCTCGGGGAGTGAGCGGGCACACTGGTTTGTGACTTTGATCTCCCATAGCTTGCTTTTCGCTTACTGTTCGCATCAGGTGGAGCTTATGACACCATTCCGGAGGTGTGCATTCTCCTCAGCTTGTTCGAGGCGTCGGAGAAGTACCTCCCCATCGTCTTTGACGAGGCAGGTATGCAAATGAATATATGCATCATCTTTTGGACTTGACCTAACAATTTACTAAGGTCACCGTGTCGCGACTCAATACCTCCTCGCTGCTCTCGATGGGCACATTCCCCCCGAGCATCTCCTTCACTACCGTGAAGCCAACTCAAAATTACCCGGTCACCCCGAACTGGGTTTGACACCTGGTGTGAAGTTCTCCTCTGGCCGTCTTGGTCACATGTGGCCCATGGTGAACGGTGTCGCCATGGCAAACAAGGAGAAAGTTGTCTTCTGTCTGGGTTCCGATGGTTCCCAGCAGGAGGGTAACGATGCCGAGGCTGCCAGATTGGCTGTCGCGCAGAACTTGAACGTTAAGTTGTTGATCGACGACAATGACGTCACTATCGCTGGACACCCATCTCAATACCAGAAGGGCTACGACGTCAGTAAGACTCTTGAGGGTCACGGTCTCAAGGTCTACACCGTTCAAGGTGAGGACATCGACGCTCTGTGGGCCGCTGTTGCTGCGGTTGTTACCTACGATGGTCCTGCTGCTGGTAAGTCATTCGACTTGCCAACGTTACTTGAGTTTTGAGCATGATTCCAGTCGTTGCCAAGCGTCTTATGGCACCGGGTGTTGCTGATATTGAGGGTAGTACCCACGGGCACGATGTTATTCCTGTGAAGGCTGCCATCAAATACCTCACCGCGCGGGGATACCCCACTTCAACGTCGGAGGATATCCTCAACAACATTAAGCCTTCGAGCGTGCCATACTTATACGTTGGCTCCACCAAGGAGGTTGGCGCAAACCGTGTTGTCTTTGGTGAAGCTGTCAACTTGGTGCTGGACAAACTTAGCAAGGAGGAGGCTGCCGAGAAAGTCATGGTGATTGACAGTGAGTTCATTGATAAATTTAGGAACTTAGCTCATCCCAAAAAAGGTGATCTCGAGGGTTCCACTGGTCTCAAGGTTATCCACCAAAAGCACCCTGAGGTGTTCGTTCCATCCGGTATCATGGAACGTGGAAACTTCTCGACAGCTGCTGGTTTCGGTTTCGACGCGAACAAGTTCGGTGTCTTCTCAACGTTCTCCGCTTTCCTTGAGATGGTTATCTCTGAGGTCACCATGGCCCGCCTGAACAACTGCAATGTTCTCAGTCACTTCTCGCACTCTGGTGTTGATGAGGTGTGTGAATTATCGATGTTAGATCTGAGGGTTGGGCTCACTTTGTCAATAGATGGCCGACAACACCTGCCACTTTGGTGTCAACTCCTTCTTTGCCGACAATGGTCTCTCTGATGTCCAGTCGTGGCTGTACTTCCCTGCCGACCCATTGCAGATGGTGGCTGTCATCCAGCGCGTCTTCTTCGAGCGTGGTCTCCGCTTCGTCTTCTCCACGCGTTCGAAGGTGCCTTACATCCTCAAGGAAGACGGTACCAAATTCTTCGGCGATGGCTACAAGTTTGTGCCTGGCAAGGACGAGACGATCGTCGAGGGTAAAGCTGGATACGTTGTCTCTTTCGGTGAGATGCTCTACCGCTCGTGGGACGCTGTCCTGCGCTGCCGCCAGGAGGGCCTGGATGTTGGCTTGATCAACAAGCCCACGCTCAACTTGGTCGACGAACAAACGCTCAGGAAGATCGGCTCAAGCCCCTTCGTGCTGGTCGTTGAGTCACTGAACCAGAAGACTGGGGTATGCATCCATTCGTGTGCGGTAGGCCCACACTAACTGCTCTTTCAGCTTGGTTCGAAGATGGGTACTTGGCTCATCGAACGCCAGCTCACACCCAAGTACGGCTACATGGGTACGACCAAGGAAGGCTGTGGTGGTCTGTCCGAGCAAATTCCTCACCAAAACCTTGACCCTCAATGTTCGTGTTGTTCTTGAATTTAGTGCTAACTGATGTTAATTGTGATGTTCCCACAGCGATCATCATGAAGATCAAGCAGTTGTCCAACTAGAAAATGGAATATATAATATAGAGAAGGCTTTTCAAAAACACAATATTACTGTAATGCAATTGCAATTTGTACTGTTACCTTGTAGAACTGTGCCGTAGTGGATACGAATTCTTGATCGTGTTAATTACCTATGGAGAAAAAGATGAGTGAATTTTCAAATGAACAGCGAGTCAAATGATAAGTCAGAGAACCGAGTTTCGACACCAGTCATCAAAAGATGGCTTTGAGACGGCACTTCCTAATTGCATTCGGTTACAGATCATCGTAGAATGGTGGAATAGATGATTCTAAACAGTGAAATCATGTTCACTCACCTCAACAATCGTTAGGATAGCATTAGGAGCAATAAAAAGTTGGAAAGCACTTAAGGTTTCAATTTAAGCTCCGATCTAATAAAACAGGAAAAGCATTTGTCGCCTAACCGCTTTCTCACGACCACAGCCGAGCGTCTCAGGGGATAAGCTGTTAGCAACTGCTAACAAGAAACTCTCCATTAACTAGCTACAAAGACTAACGTTCATCAGTGGTGAGCTCTACATCCTTTATCACCAAAGATTCATCCTCTATTTTCCTACGTTTTTCTCATTTTTAAGAACATTTTTGAGCCACGCAATAGACGATGTCCTTGTCGAGATTACTGTTTTATCTTGGATAACTACTTTCTAGCGTGTTGGGTTATGTCGTATATTCGGTCTTTGTTGCAGGGATATCCTCTTTGCAATCTTTCATCTTTAACTTATGCTTCCTTTATGTCTCAACGCCGCTCACATATCTCCAGAAATTTACCATGGAGAACACCATGGCGAACATGCCAGTCGAATCGGCTTCTGCCATTGTGCAGGGTACAATTTTTATCATATTCTCATTTTATTCTTCGCTAACCCTGGACATGCAGCTGTAGACCCTAATGACCCTCCCCCGAAGCGCAAACCTGGACGGCCCAAAGGAAGTGGGAAGAAACAGCCTCCTGATCCTGCTATCATCAGCGAAAAGATCAAGCGTCCGGTGGGCCGCCCTCGTAAAGATGGTTTACCTGCTGGATCTGTCGGCGCTCGGAAAGCAAATCAGCAGCGACGATCGAGTGTAAAGCTGAGTGCGGATGCGCCACAACTTCCGCCTGGTGTACCATTCCCTGGGGTGCGTGTCTAGTTTGTTCAAGGCTGTCGAAGCACTGATCGTTTGTCGGTAGGCATATTATCCACAACATCCCGGCATCCCACCTCCATGGCAAGGATTCACCTCTCAAGCCCCACAAACTACACCTCCCATTACGAATAGCAATTCCGTCCCGAACGCTCAGCATCCTTCCATAGATCCCAACCTTAATCGTGATGAATGGGCAGAACTTTCATGCACAAAGCCCAATGTGCTCATGCAGGCCCTCTTAGGAGCTATCGCCGCACCCAATCCCATCGCTAGCGGAGGACCCAGTGTTGAAGAAGCTTTTAGGTCCCACCTCGCTTCACTCATGCCATCTCAAAACCAGAACAAAGATGCACATTCCATTCCTTCTCTATATTCGGTTCTTAGGACTTTGTGGCTCCCTTCATCGCCGTCTTATTTATCATTGATTGCACCTCGGACGACTGCCCGAGTCACGCACTCCGAGCATCGATTCTTGTATTGGGATCCATTACCTCTTGTTCTTGCCGGCATTCATTGCACCGCATGCGGGAGCACACTCCAAAACCGAGGTCGCATCCGAAGCGGCCCAGTTAAGGTTTACGACCTTGACAAACCCTTCTTCATCATCGGATGCGAGTACGCATGCAAAAGTGTTTCATGTATCGCTAGCACGACTCCTGAAGGACGCAAATTCGCCAGCACGGACGCATCTGTTATGCAGGGACTTCCAGTGAGGTTGAGAGAAGAGTTTCCAGCGCGGTTGTTGCAGGGTGACGCCGATCTGGGCCCTGGAACCAATGTTTGGAATTGGCATGCTGTCGGTGTCTCCAAAACACTTTGGAACATGGTGAAAGCCTGCCTTAAAGTTGGGATTCCCAAGGACAACATTCTTAATATCATCAACGCCGTCCAGAACCCGCCTGCTGATGAGAAAAGGGACCAAGATCAGGAATTTGACGTTGACGATAGTGGTGTGGGTGCTGATATCTTTCGTCGAGAAATCGACAACAACAATCAAGTATGCATCTACCCGCCTTCTGCCTCTTGTCTGCTAATAGCGCAAGTAGGACGCTATAGGCGAGTTCAGTGATGCGTGGAAGGCAGACTCTAGTGCTCCAGAACCTGGTCCATCAACCCAGATTCATCCCACTATGCCCCAACCCTCGTCATCTACTCTTGGTAGTGCTACACCTGATCATACTACATCAGTGTCCACGCCCGTGCAGCCGCAGCCGCAACCTCAGCCTCAGCCTCAACCTCAGGCACAGGCACAGCCTCCGCCGCAGGTACAACAGTTTACTTTCGGCCAGCCTGGCCCGTATGTATCGTATGCCTATCCCGGGTACTCATATTACCCTCAGCACCCCCAAAGTCAAAATGCTCCACCTCCACCAGTTTCTCAGCCGCATACACCCAGTGAGCAAAATGGACTTAAACGAGCGTATGGTTATGGAGAGACCAGCAGTGAAGTTGCGATCCTAGAGCCCTCCCAGAAGCGAACTCGACACTGTTGTAAGTGTGGTTCGCAGGACTGCAAGGGCAAAGGCGGACGCACGTTTTGTATGAATGCGTGTCAAGATTGTGGGAAGATAGACTGCAAGGGCCGGAACAGCAGGCGTCCGGACAAGGTGTGCTCGGAAGCATGGAATTAGGTATAGGAGTGTGCTGGTATCGCGGGTCGTGCAACATGAAAACTCCTTGCCTACTCTGGGAAGCATGATGTTCTGTATTACTCACATTGCATGTTACGTGCCAATTGTGTTAGTTTCTTCATTTGGTATCCTCTCTGTAGCCTCTGCCCTCGCCTGAAATATATTATTGTTCCGGAAAATTGTCGGAGCTGGTGATAAGGTAGTTATATCGGTCGATATAAAGTGGATATCAAGCGGGCGGAGATCTACCCCGTTAAAAGCATTATCATACCTGTGAGATTATCAGATTACGATGCAAACATGCGCAGACATGCTCACCATAAGAATTGTCCTTGAGAATTACTCGTCGCCATCGATGACAGTCGGAATATAGTACGTGAGAACGCCTCCTGCGTCAGCTATCTCGCCGATGTAGACATACAAGATAGCACAGTGATTGTGGCACAAACCTGTATGGACAAAAGCATTGATGAGATGGAACGTGCAAATGGGAATACGTACACAAGATTGTAGTAGCAGATACAACATGGCTGTTTAAAAACTTGAGGAAGCTGCGGATGGAGACGAGTACGCAAAACATTTTGTCGGGGTCAGGCTTATTCAGCGAGATGTCTTCTGCATCGCCGTCTTCGTCATTCTGGGCTATCCCGTGTTTGGCTGAGGGGTGTTGGAAATATGCCGTCAGCAGAGCGGACTGCGTTGCTCACCTATCGACGGGTTACCGCATTTGACCCATTGTGTCTCGAGTTTCACAGTGTCGGTGTTGATAGATAATTGAAGGATGCCACTGTTGTTCGCACGTAATGCAAGCACGTCCGAGAGTGGACGTAGCCTCTCCACTATGGTACGGAGTTTTAGTAGAGGAGGGAGTAGGACATGAACCTGATTTGCGTTAGCTTCCGCGATATGCAGAAGTAAAACGAACACCTACCTCTGGGTCTGGGCACCGTGGTTCGTGGAGTTTATCACTTTCCGCTGGCCGCATCACGTCTATGCGTACATCATGTGTAACGCGGACTTTGCGTCCTGACCTGGACATCCCGTACATCTCAAAGCTCAACACGGCCTGTTCGTTTTTCTTAGCAAGCTTCATGACGACTTCGTCAGCGTCGTATGAAGGAAGGATAGCAGCTGCTACAGAGGACGACGACGCTGATGAAGAAGACGATCGAAGAGCTGATAACAGTGCTTCTGCAGACAGTGTGAGCGTTATTGCGTTGTTTGCATTGGATTGAATTCGGTATGA
>MU178020.1:50049-91681 GCA_016695465.1 Suillus americanus | reverse complement strand
GCTGATGAAGAAGACGATCGAAGAGCTGATAACAGTGCTTCTGCAGACAGTGTGAGCGTTATTGCGTTGTTTGCATTGGATTGAATTCGGTATGATGTGAACATGGTGTCGGCCTTTACGACGCTATCCGTGAAGATAAGACGTATGCGGTAGAATACACCGGATTCAGCTTACGACCAGACTTGAATCCCACCTTCGTTCGCATCATCATTGCAAATGACGTGCATCTCGGTTTCGGTAAACTTCATGATACATTTTTTCTGCAATTTTTCCACCGCTTGTATGAGACCTAAAAACAATTCAGAAAGACTGAACGTGTGGTCCATATAATTACTGACGATAGAAAACTGGGACATTCTCTATGGTAGCTCTGAAACGCATAATGGACGTTGGTGGCAGAACGCGACGCGTAAATGGGACACGGTCACATGAGGAGCTCTATTAAGTATGTTCGGCAGTCCCCGAACGTAACCCCTCGAATCATAGCGCTTCGGATCCTGGGTTGTGGTTCAACGTTCAACTTGTGAACCGTCTTCGTCATCGATTTCCTTTCGTCTTTCCATCATGTCTCGAGAGATAGTAAACATTCAAGTAAGTTCATAAGCATCTCCGCGATCGTTGTTCTGACTTGCAATTCTGTTGATTTAGGTCGGGCAGGTGATTCGTCGTGCATGCTTGTAGTCTGGGTTCAGGGTTGTTCATGAAAAATAACGTCACAGGCAGGAAACCAAGTTGGAGAGGCCTTTTGGAGGATGCTCTTAGCAGAGCATGGCCTCGATGATGCTGGGGTGAGCAGCTCCTTTGAAGTTCAGGACTCAGTCCACGTAGATATTAGCTGACATGGCGACGTCATATACCTAGATGTACAAAGGCAATGATCCTCAACAAATTGCACGAGTTCGTCATCATAAAATTGCTCACCGCCTATCTCTGATTTCTGTCGTTCACAGGCAGGCGTATACTTTACGCAAGTGGACTCTAGTGGACCTACCAAGTATGTTCCGCGAAGCGTTCAGGTGGATCTCGAATCTGGGGTCTGCAATCGCGTCAGTCTGATCGAATTCAGTTTTTATACGAGGTTCTGATTTTTTATAGCTTCGCTCGGGGCCACTGGGTCAGTTATTCCGTCCAGATACGTACTTCACTAGCGACTCAGGGGCTGGAAATAACTGGGCAAAAGGATGTAAGCTGTGTGATTCTTTGTACTTCATGATCTGATAATATATCGTAACGCTGCCTAGATTACACCGAAGGTGCGGAGATATCGCTACCATCCGCTTCCTGAGATGGGCCTAAGGAGTCTGATATTCAGGGGCCGAGTTGATTGACGGCATCTTGGATATTGTTCGAAGACAGTCCGAAGCTACAGAGGCATTGCAGGGATTCCAGATAATTCACTCACTCGGAGGTGGTACCGGCGCTGGTCTGGGTTCTCTGCTTCTCTCAAAGCTGCGGGAGGTCTGCCCTGGTAATCTTTCCTGGTCTGCCCGTATACTGATCTATGAATAGGAGTATCCCGATCGAATGCTTTCTACGTTTTCGATCCTTCCTGCACCCAATGTCAGTGGCTGACATCTCCCAGGTGAGGCTGATGACTGATATTAACTTGCAGGTCTCAGAGACTGTTGTTGAAGTAAGATATGGCTTTCATTCTCTGGCTGATCTGTCGCTGATCAGCATCAGCCATATAATTCCCTTCTTTCTGTACATCAACTGGTCGATAACTGCGATCTTACTATCTGTATCGACAACGAGGCCTTGTGAGAATTTCCCGATCTGTTTAGCGGGCTAAACCCTAATGAAATCAGGTATGACATAGCCGTCCGCACTCTTAAAATCAAAAGCCCTGGATACAAAGATTTGAACGAAGTAAGCCTCACTGATTTACATCCGTGTGTCATTGTTCAATTTCTATTGCAGCTCATAGCCAAGGTCATGTGTGGTGTCAGCACGAGTCTGAGGTTTCCTGGTCAGCTCAACGGGTAAGCAATCCCCGATTGATGAGTGTCTAGTCCTTCCAACAATTTTCCAGTGATCTTCGAAAACTTGGGATGAACCTTGTTCCCTTCCCTCGTGTGAGTTTTGTGCAATGTTTCTTCACTTTGTCTGACTGCGTGCTTCAGCTCCATTTTTTGATGCCGAGTTTCGCTCCATTCTACGATCCAAAAGCTCGGACTTTCCAGAGACTCTCTGTTCCCGAACTTACCTCATCGTGAGTTTAACAATTGATGGCAGTCGATTTTCGCTCATCGAGCCGCAGCCTGTTTGACAAAAAGAATCTTCTGGTTGCTTCGGATCCTCGATTTGGGTATGTCATACGATGCACAAGTGTAAACGGCTCACTAAAATTCGTAACCCAGTCGGTACCTGACTGCTGCTTGTATCTTCCGAGGCAAGGTGTCGTCACATGAGGTACGTTGATTGTACATGTGTGTGAATGTGTCATCTGATTCTTTTCCATAGGCAGAGGTATGATTCAGTACTATCATGCAATGGCACTACTGACGCTTGTGCAGAACTCGGTCATGCAGCTGCAACGGAAGAATTCGAATCTCTTTGTGGAGTACGCAAGAGTTCTGGTCTGGTAGGGGCTTCGTTGACACATTTCAGGTGGATTCCGGACAACGTGTCCGTTTCGCTTTGCTCTGTGCCCCCCGTGGGCCAACCTCAGGCAGCGGTAGCCCTTGCAAATTCAACATGTATGCAAGAACTCTTCAAGCGCAACCTTGACCAGTTTGCCCTTATGTTCAAGCGCCGTGCGTTCTTGCACTGGTATACTGGGGAGGGTATGGATGTGATGGAGTTCACCGAGGCAGAGAGTAACACTCAGGATCTAATGTGCGTACGCATCTGTACCGTCGTATGTCACTGACTATTGTATTTTCTAAATACAGATCAGAATATCAACAGGTAAGGCTGCTTGTTTCTTGCGATAGGAGGACAGCTGGTTGATTATGTATTCACAGTATCAAGAAGCTACAGTGGAAGAGGAGGAGGCTGAAGCCGAGAGCGAGCAATAATACAGGCCGAACACCACGACTTGGGCTATCTTTCTTTCGTCGTTATCATCTATTTTCAGCATAGATCTACTTTTGCAGCCTATTTTTATCTATGCACGGAGATCCTATTCGGATCGGATAGTTTTCCATGAATCACGACTGATACTTACGGGTCCTGATGCTTGTTCCTGCAGCTCTTTCCATCCTCATCTGAGTGTCAAATTTTGGTACGTTTTCAGTTCTTGTGAGCGTCAAAACTATTGAATACTTGCGCTTCAGATATTATTAGAATTGTGAGATTCTAGTATGCTAAGAATGTTGCAATGTTCTGGGTGCGACGTTCTACGTACATGTCCAACCTGTGATTCTGCTACTTCTCATATACAGCAATATCTCACCGACGGATGTTGGATAACTCGAAGCGTCGTTGCTCATATAGCCTCATCATCTTACATTCCATCAGCGCTCGATGCCAATGTGTGGTATTATTGGTGTCATATCATGCGCCTCTGAACACCGGTGATGTCGGAAGCCGCCCGTAACTAAAAATCGTTATCATCAAACAGGTTATAAGAGTGAGCTGGGGGCTTCAGTTCGTCCAACATCTATAATTGTAAGACATCCTTTCAGCGATGGTTTCGGCGATCAATTGGCCCGAGCGCTATGCTGATCTCAAGCGCGAAATTGTGGCAGCGACTCCCGACTATGAGAGGCACTTGACTGAGTCTTGGAATGATCTTCTCCAGGAACTCGATGTGCGCACGACAGAAATTGCCGACGAGGGTCCCAACGTCGGTCATCTCCGATTTTTCACTTCTGAGTCTAATCAATCCGTAGTACATCCCTCAAGTCCATTTTCAATACCTAGACACGCTAGTCCCTGAGCAGCTCGATGATATTCGACGCAAGGGCTCTATTGTCATCCATGGTGTTGTTGAGGAGGGTGAAGCTGTCAGTTGGAAGACTGTTTTGGAAGATTTTATCAAAGCTAACCCTCACGTAGAAGGTCGGATTTAGGTCCATAATTGATGGCTCGTTATCTCACTCACTCACAACCCTTGCAGGTTTTCCCGAACAAGACAGGCAACTCTTCTTCCTTTAGTCAGAAATAGTTCCTGATCACCGAGTGTTCATAGATACTGATTTTGCTCGCTAGCTGGACCCGAGCACAAGTGCAAGCACGCGCCCACCCTAACGTTCTCAAAGTTTCCACTTGGCTCAATAACCTTTACCGTGCAAAGACCGGGAAGAAAATAGAAGGCGTCGATCTCGACGTTCCGTTGGTATATGCAGATCGGTTTCGCATTCGTCACCCTGGTGTGCAATGGGATGTCCACCCCCCTCACGTTGATGGTGCACTCGCCTTTCGTGCAAAAAGCCGGTTTTTGATGCTCATTTTAGGTGCTTCCATCGAGCGCTGGGAAGATAACAACTTCCGCAGGTATTTCGCAGATATATTAAGTGGTAACTGGCGCCAGCACGACCCCTATGAACTTGAGGGCCGCCTTGATGCTCATGCATCCTTGTGCGGGAGACCTGGACAGGTATGTTGTGACAGCGCTATTAAATGTTCGACTTGTTCTTATTTCTCGTAGCCATCCGTGTTCCGGACCTTCCAGGGTTGGCTGGCTATGAGGTCGGAGCTTCCTTCGATTGAATTTGAATACGAAGATTGATATTGATTCCAGCGAAACCGCCCCTACGCAAGGCACCCTGAAAGTATTCCCCGATGTGCCCTTGTCAAATGCGTACACAATCCTCCGCCCATTCTTCCGACCGACTGTCCCCCTCGACTCCAAGGACATACTTGATCCGAAGAACTGGGCGTTCGGTCTGTATACAATGACTTGTTTTCCGTATTCCCCTGAGTAATCATTCTAGATATATCCACTCCCGATTTTCCTGGCATTCAGCCTCGAGACAGCGGCTGGGTCGACCTACGACCCACCCCAGACTTGCATCCTCATCTCAGGCTACACGACACCATGACCTCCGTTCCCAAAGTCAACCCTGGTGACCTGATATTCTGGCACTGCGTGCGCCATGCTTCCACTGTTATTCTCTATTCTTGTTAATTCTCTGCACAGGATGTCGTCCATTCTGTTGAGCAGGAGCACACCGGTTCACGCGACTTTGCTGGTGAGTTTGATTCAATGAGCTTTATGCAGATCTGATCGGTCAATATCCAGTCATGTATATCCCAGCCGTTCCGCAGACCCCTCAAAACACAGCCTACGTCAAGAAGCAGGCTGAGACCTTCCTTGCCGGTACTAACCCACCTGACTTCGCGAGCGATGGGACGGGCCTCCCATACATTGGACTTGGCGTTGATGCAGATGTTATCCAGCCTATCAGTCGAATCGCGATGGGTCTCCCTGTTGCTGTCGCATAGTAACAAGAGATGTGTAAATTTGCAATAAATGACATACACCAGCCGCGACTTCGCGTGAAAATTTGACAGTCAAATGGATGAAGTTTGCAGTCCAAGATCTGCAGTCACCGTGATCTGTCTCCGAGTCCTTTTTAATGCTCTTTGCTAAGTTCTATGGCGACATCCCCGCATTCAATACAAACCGTGTGTCATGGACAGTGAATCTAAAATAGTTTTCTTTGCGACCCGCACATGCAACTGCACTGAATGGATGTCAAGGTTTGACACTAGCGTAAACCGTGCTCGACCTCCGGGCTAACTTGAATCCCTTCGCTCGCGGTCGATTGTGCACAGCGCTGTCCAGAGTGAGAACGCGAAGAGACACTGTCTATTTGCAGAGACGATGCTGATATAGTATTTCCTGGGTTGCTACTGTAAACACAGTACATTGTCGTAGAGCCAACCGAAGGGGAGTCCTTGCTAGTAAACGTAAACTAGAAAGAGTTCATATGGGAGACTAACCTGCTATGCCATGCACTCAATCTCAAACAAAATATCTTTCGGAAGTCAAGCAACTTCAACGGCTGAACGTAAAAGCGAATAACCTACAGGGTCAGTAATATTGTCAAGTTCGTTGTGTTGGATGAACATGTGCTATGGAGAAGGAGGACGCTGAGATTTCGAGGACGAGATGCTGGCCTTTCCGAGTCAAAGTTGGATGAGATGGCACTGGTGTTGGATACGAAAAATTACAGCGAGTGAGTCTAATTTGGATTGTATAACATACATGATGATCTGATTAACCTGGCAAGCTACGACGAATTCAAATGTCTTTAATCGAAGTTCGTCATCAAAAGGAGACATGTTTACAGGAGGGGAACACCTTCCGATACTTATGTAAGTAAATGTATACCAATATAATCATTTCATGAAATAGGTAGCTAAAGACGTCTGTTTAAACCAAAAAAAAAATAGTCGCTTAGAGATACTGGTTCTTCTATTCTTTATCTACATCCAAGTTGCTTTCCGATCAATTCGAACGAAGGAATAAGGGTAGCATATTCTGCTCGTTCCCGTTCTGTTGTCCACACTTCGCCGCTGAAAATCAGCCTCTCCAGGGGATATTTTGACCGCGTCAAAAATCCCATGAACGATCCATGTGGCCACCACCCCCCATTGCTGACATCAAGTATGCGAAGGTTCGGGAGTGTGATAACGTTGAATAGGCCAAGGTCCCCCTCGTCTGTGTTCCAAAGTACACTCCAATACATGTGTAAAGATTGAAGGTTGGTGTGCGTGACTGGTGCTGGAGTCTGGATGGGGTAGAACGCTCCAATCATCGACAGGGAACAGAGATTGGGACATAGACGGAGTATGTGGGTGAATGCGTCCAGTCCATCTACGCTGATCTCGATATGTGTGAGACGGGCCCATGCGGAATCAGTGAACAAATCTAATTGCTCCCGGTTGAAGCATAGATCCAACATGTTAATCCTACGCAGATTAACCGGCAGTGTCGAGAGAGATCGGCTAGTAACTCGCGCAGGATCATAAAGACCGCATTGGAATACAGTGACCTCCTTGAGTGCGTGGAAGTCTTCCATCATGAAGGGGGCATCGCAGGATAGAAAGTCGAGCGTGAGAGACGAGATTTGCTGAACGTATGGCTGGAGCAGGCCTTGTAGTTCGCGCCAGTCAGTGCGACTCTTGAGTCTCAATGAGAGCAGACATCCTCCTGATCGCTTGAGCCAGGAGTCATAGCAGAAAGCTCTCTGCTGCCAGTCATCGTGCTTGACTTCCAACTGCAGCCTGGACCATAACATGGGCAAGCCCACAGCAACCTCCCTCCATTGGCGACATATTTTGGTCAATAGCATAGGAGCTTGTCTTGATGTATACACCAAGTGTTCGTCTTCGGGCAAACAGTAAAGGAAGATTTCCGAAAGAATTTCAGTCGGCAAGCGCCAAATAGGCGATGAAAATCTTCTGCGAGAAGTGTTGGACTGAATGATACCGGCCTTCTCTTTGACGAGTTGCCGCTGACGATAGCTAACACCGTTTTTGACGGTTTGAAGGGCCAAGTCCTGGCCTATAATCGCATCCAACTGTTGAAGTAGAAATTTATTATATTTTAACGCAAAGACCTCCAAAACCAAGCACTTACAAGTTTCCGTGGCCCATCAGTGCTAGCTGAGATCGATGGTGAATTGAATGTCTGCATGCTAACGGGAAGGAGGTTGAGATGTGGAGATGGAGATTTGAAGGAGGAAATAAGTCTAACGTTCCGCCAACCTTGCGTCCCTATTTAAATCAACGCGTCGCAAGCCACAGATCCACAACAAACACACCTTGCTATTGTTTCTCATAGTCCGACCTTTAGTTAAATCACCCACCATCCACAACTAGAGACCTTGCATTGTTGCAAAGGTGTGTGGCTGTGGAACTGTGGAAGGGCGATCTCGCTCAATGGCTTTGGCATACCCGATCAGCACCACTAGGCTATTCAAGACCTTCTATGTCTTCACAACAACTGAAGGTCGTAGAACAGACTTGTTGATCGAGCTGTGGGCTTTATTTTCCTGTGTTTTTGGTATGATATTTGACAGGCGTAATGGTACTCACGAAAATCTGATTCAATTCAAGTCTCCTGGACACCTCTCCACATCCCTACCGTACGAAATGAAGGGCCGATTCACTTTTCGTCAACTGTTTCTCCCCCACTATACTCTTAATACTGAAGCTCCTCCTCATGCCAGGCGTAAGAGGTAACTGAAATAAGATGACTAGATGGGTATCGGGTGGCTTGTAGCAGCGGGGGTTAGCGTTGACACATGATTGCACTATGCCATAGGGAACATCGAGCGCGCGTCACGTAGATTGGGGAGCCTGTAGGTTGGAGTACTAGGCATTATGCAAAAACGAGTAAAAAAGGACATGCTGTACGATGCACAGCCGTCTGGAAGTATCAATATAGAGGTGGGACGCGCGCCCATATGCCCATCATTGCTCTGACGGCTGGCTTGAGCAGGTAAAGCGCGGCACTCGCATGAGCTAGAGTTGGAAACCACTCAATATCAAGCCTTACAGAGCACGAGGAGAACCCAGCGAACAGATCCATTGATAACCGGCATAGTTGCCAACCTGTCTGGAAAATACAGCTGTGATGGCTTCCAGCTCAAGGCTGCACGGTGCAACAGAAAACAACTCGATTCTGACAATTCCTTTCCGAATGAAGATCATCCAACCGACTCGGAGTATAGATATATTTCATCAATTTCCTATTTTCCCGGCGGCAAGCAAATGATCAGTGGATCAGGCGATAAGACCATTCGACGATGGGACCTGCGGGAAGGTAAGGAGATTGACGAAGTCGGGAGGTTTGCGAGAATGTTGGAAGGAGTCAGTGAGAGGATCGTGAGAACATTTGACGAGGGCGACTCCGCGGACAGCACGTTACTACATAGTAGCAGTTGGGTACTACAGGAGGAAGTCTATAGCAATCAGAATGAGCAGGAATCGCCGTGATAAGCGGCAGTGACACGAGCATGTCATCTGAGTGATTGCCGTGAAATTATGACTGCAAATTCGGAGCGGAGGCTGCGGAGCTAGGACCGTTAATTTCCAGGCGCCAAACTGGAGGCAGCGAAATATCGCGGAGAACGGCACAAATCCCGGTCCCACTGAGTGAAAATGGGGCGTGGCCAGATATATTGTGGCTTGGTTGATATTGCGAAAATGATGCGCATCGGCGATGGTGTATGCTTATCGACGCATTGACTACTAGATAGAATTCCATAGAACTGTGTATCCCTTGCTGGCTTCGACGCAAATACACGGAAATCGATGTATTTCAATATAACTTACAACATGAATCATGCCAATAAATATCACCCGTGCTTGTTCGCGCCAGCTCCTCTGTCCAGGACCGTCCTACCCGGTGCCCAGCTAATGTAACATGTCGCTGGAGAACTTCGTGAGGACTTCGACCATATTTGCAGTCCACACGCAGTCAGCAACCTTCTAGATAGAATACATAAACGGGAATAGGATCAGTACTTACTAGATTCGAAGTATCAATGTCGTAGTTCTGTCAAAGTTCTGTAGTAGTAAGTATTACAATAAGAATAGAACACAAGATGAAAATAATGAAAATGATACTGCTTGGCGTGTCTTTTCAAGCCAGTCCCTGTTACTGGATAATTGAATTGAACGAGAACGAGTGATTATATGCCCTCTTGTATTCATCTTTGTGGAGTACCAGGTAATAAACTTGCATCGTTTGACAAATCTGTGTTTGCCCCCAAGAGATCTGCGGCTGTGGTGTAGTAGAAAGAGAGAGATTTTTCTGAGATGACTGTCGGTTGTGAATTGATGGTAGTGGTGCAAGAAATGGTGATGAATATCATTAAACTTGTGCTCGTGACGCGCGTGGCTGCAAATATTCTACACAATATTATGACAGAAATAAGAGCAACTGAGTTGAACATGTTGCGAGAGCAGAATACAGTGCAGGATCAGCTGTCCGTTCTGTGGCTGTATTGAAGAGGCTTAATGGGTGCCTCAGGCCAGATACTAGATGCCTCGACAGCGCTCGTTAAAATGTCCGACTCATCATAATAAGGAGTTTTAGCAACTTTGCGCGCTTGCCGATCTCTACAACACGCACCAGGGTTGGAGTCACTGGATGTAGGAATTCAACGTAAGCGGGTGCAAGACAAGTGAGTCAATCAACAACAACAGTAATGCACTGATGATGGAGAGTTCATCGAAACTCCGAGTTGCAGGCAAGTCGAACTGTTGAGACTGGATCGAAGTACGAGATACTCGAGCAACAAGATACATATTACGCACAGACCTCTGAATACGTTGAAACATTGAACTGCACATTCTTGCAGTATTGAGCATACTGTACTGCTCAAATCGTAGACAAATTGTTCAACATGTGTTCGCACCACTTAGATTTACTCGAAACTTACAAATCCGTCGACCTGCACCAATTTTCACTGTCAAGCCGATGGTGTGGTTGCATATAACATTCGGCGTCCTACTAAGGCAGCCATTGTGATTTCTTATCGAAATGAATGGCAAATATGAGCTGTCAATAGAATCTGATTGGCCAATGAACATGTCTGACGGGAAAAAAAGAGTCAGGGGATAGTGCGCGCGCCGTTACGATAAAGATATGATGAGCAATCCCAAGATCTAGAGGGATAATGAACGTGGGCAGAGACAGACTGACGTGTAGCCTAGGCACACAACATGTAATTGTGATGTGTCATCTACATTTGGTACTCGTTTTCAACGAAGTACATGTATACTACCGTCACAGTAGCCTTCCCGGTTGTGTAAATGCCAGCGCAATGCAAAACTTCTTGGGCTTGAACGGCCTAGTAAGCCATACAAACCATTCACACTATATAATGTCACAATCCAAACCCACGCCATATCATAAAACTAATGTCTCATCATGATCCTGACATGGATCTGTTGAATTCCTTGTCCCCCGAACTCTCTCAGCGGCTCAAGGAGCTCATGGACCAAGCCCTTCTCGGGTTTATACGGCCAAATTCTACGTCTCAGTTTGCTCAGCATGCTCCCGAGTTGGCGAGGTTCTGCGACACCATCGCACACAGCGATTCGAAGGACGATATACAATTTCTACGCAGCTTCCGAGAATTCGTTCCCACCACAGACTATGAGCCTTACAGGCCATACATAGCAAAATTCTTTGCGACCCATTGCAATGAATCTGACGTAAAGAACTTGCTCGCCCCAGGACTGCCCTACTTCATAGGTATCTCCAGCATGACATCTGGCAAATCAGTAAAGACATTTCCAATATATATGCTTGCCCCACACATGTTTCATCACCCTCTGTATCCTTCGATGCCCCATTCAGAGGGTAACGCCTTATCACCATCCTCTTTAGGTCTTTGGCAAGTCCTGAAAATGTATTGTGAGGACGGTCAGAGCTCCAGGATGTTGTCGGTCTGCTCGGCAACCGCCGGTTATCAACGAATGAAAATGAACTGGGATGTCGGGCATGACATGGACAGACTCGGTTTATGGCGTAAGTCCGTTGTGTCACCTTCCCTTGCCCCCGCTGATATCTATGTAACTTTCAGTTCCGGGTCAAACCGTTCCACACGCGATTTCCTTGGTGAAGAGCTATCGCACTTTCTTCATTCTGAGTGCGCTATTTGCACTCGCAGACCGTCGGGTGACAATCATCCGCTTCCTCTTCGCCAGTGTATTCGTCAATTTTTTGCAATACATAGAGGATGAGTGGACTCTACTCATCGACTGCATCGAGAAAGGTGTCATCCCGGCCATGGATAACATGGACCACGTACGAGAACCTTTGGAGGTCATATTTGCGTTGATTGTTACATTTCATTCAGCTCACGATTTCTCTCAGAAACATTTTACTCCCAACCCTCTTCGTGCTGCCGAACTTCGCGAAATTGGGCCTCCTGTAGTCCAGGGCTGGGCAGTCCGTGTGTGGCCTGACCTGACAAAGTTCGTTGGGGTCACTGGAAGCCCCGCTCAGGCTGCATCCATTCCAAAGGCACGTCAAGTGTGGAAGGTTGACTATGCAGCTAACTGTTAGTGACACAAGGTTACTCACATCCTCGGACCTTCTATCGCAATGCAGGCTTCTTGTTATGGCAGCACAGAATGTCATATCGCCATACCATATTTCAACGGCAACCCTAATACCGACTTCAAGGTAATACCCGTAGATGGGGTCACCGAATATCTGGACGTGCATTCCAACGAGCCTTCGGAGCGTGTATTGTCCGCTGTAAGAACCATTTACTACATCGCAGTTCTGCCTGCTCATCCCTGCAGTGGGAGCTTGTGACTGGAGGGCATTACGAGCCCGTCTTGACGACCCGCAATGGCTTGTGGAGATACCGCATCGGCGATGTCGTCACCGTTAAAGGCTTTGCGCCAGATGACGGATTACCCGTCATCAATTACCTTCATAGGCGAGAGTGAGTTACGATATGATTTATTTATGGCCTAGCAGCTGAGACGCCCGCCGAAAAAGTGGCTCACTTGGGCTGGAGTATGGATCAGCGTGCACAGAGTCGGAATTGGCGAACGCGATCGTATCTGCCTCTAAACGATGGATCGGCCAAATCATAGATTTCACTATTGTAGATGACGACCGAGACAAGCCAATTACTTATGGGTACTTGGTAGAAATTGGAGGGGAAATAGGTTTGTGCTTGCTTCGGAGCTCTTCCGCGCGACTGCGCTGACTGATGTTCACAGGAAAGGACGCGAAAATGGCGCCACAGCAAACTTTTGATGACCTCTTGAAAAACAGTTCGTTTGCTCTTGATTTTTTGCAAGGGAGAGCAAGATCGCCAACCGTCCGTCTCGTGGAGAGAGGCACGTTCAGAGAATATCGCAGGCAGAAATGCGACAAGGCGAACATCTCGATAGCCCAGGTGAAAATTCCTATCGTCCTATCCGACGCGACGTTTAAGGAGTGGCTCCTGCAGAGAGTCATCATGGAGTTGTAAGATACTACACAAGAGTCCGGTCGAACTCTTGAAGAGGGCAAGATGTATTATTTTGTAGAGAATCTAGAGATTACCACTGGATATGTTGCAGTCTTGGGAATTGTTGTCAAGTTATGGGGGGTTCTTGTACTGACAGGCGTGCGCTTTTTGATCCAAACCATGTAATAAAAGGCGAGGTCTTTGGTGTTCTTGTGGGGCCACGCGAGTACTAGAGAGAAGAGCGGATAAGCTCAAGGTCAACTGTTAACAGTAGTACGAGTGATTGATCAGGAATATGCATATCAGACTGGGAAACACCCGTGGTAGGTTTGTACATGAATTTGGAAGCAATCCGATAACAATGGTAGATGTAGATAGTAAGTAGCAGTACGACGCTCAAGAGGATCGTGCTGGCTCAGACATCATATCCCAGTCACTGCCATCCGGGTCGTCGACGTTGTCACTGGCGTGATGGCGCCACGAAACCCAACTTTGAAAGCACATATACATATTGATGATAGCGTTCTGTTCACATGTATGTAAATAAACAACAACTGCAGCATAGAGCGCATAACATGTTACTACGCAAGAGGTGAGTAAATTCCCGCTACGGCAGTAGTATCATCTAGATTTGACGCGCGGGTTGTTCAATGGTGCTGTATAAACCAGCCAGATTAGTGTGACTTATATTTATGCAGACACATCGCCCTACCTAGACGGAAGGGAAGTATGGGTTCCAGCCTCCACCACTGCCCCCACCAAGTAGAAGCGGACTCTGAGGGATTGTGTCAGGCGGTGCGAAGCCAATAAGGGGAGGGAGCGTCCAAAGTGGTGACAATCCTTCGGGAGGCGAAGGAAGCACAGACGAGGATTGCTCAACCACTTCAATCAGACCCTCACACACGATCATGCTAGGGGGCAAGTGTTCCATAGGGGAAGGTGTACCAGGAAGCTCTATGGGACGGAGGTAAACCTTCGGAGGCTCACGCAGATAGGAAGTCTGCGGCGGCAGGTTTGGCGGGCGATCTGGAAGTGAGTTTTTCACATCGTGTCCAGAGGAAGACTTCATGGTTGGCATTGTGCAGGCGCGAGGGATAGGCTTCGAAAGGTATACTGACGGTAGAGCCAGGCCAAGTCCAGTAGGCGGCTTCGATGTCATCATAGTGGTGAGTTCATAATCCGGAGCAGCGCGCGGGTTAAAAATAGTATCAAGACGAGCGAGCGAGCGTTTGTGAGTAGTATTTGAGTTAGGAGCGATGGCTTTGGTGGTGACACTGAACGGGTGGAGGGACAGGATGGAAGCAGCTCGTTTACGTTGTTTTGTGTCCACTCGTAGGAACTTGGGTCTTGCCTTCTGGGGGCTTGGGGGGACTTTCATATTCGCCCCGCGAATATCATCATCCGATTCATATCCCACATCCTCCTCGACAATAGCAGGGTTTATTGGAGAACGGAACTTTGAATTCCTAGGAGTGGCGTCACTGAGCGCGTGCGAGACCTGCTCGCGGGCTTTGGATAGCTTTGCGGATGCGGCAGCGATGAAATCTTTGGTCTTTTGGGACGATGTTTGCAGATTTGGAGAGCCTGTGGGGCTAGTTGAAACCTCCGTGTGTAAGCTGGAAGCATCAGAACCGTGGTAGAAGAAGGATGAACTAGATCTCGAAGACGACAGGGAGGTCGAAGAAAGGCTGTGCGTCCGAGAAGAGGTTTCAGAAGATGAAGATGAGCTAGACATCATGGTTTCCTGTAGTAAATGTGGTTAGGTGGCATTTGACCACATAGGCGACTTATTCATCATATCCTGGTCTGAATCAAAATATCTGATAGGGCACTGAAACGATTACGTCAGGGTTACCCGACAGTGTTTGTGGTAGTACTACATCATGAATACATTGGGAAGTACTAAGTTTCTACCATTTTGCGTAGGGCAGGAACTTGCCACTGTAATAGGAATTTACCAGATGAGGACCTGAGCAGGAATGTCGGACAACGCAGGGCAACTCACTCGAAGGTCAAAACGACACGGTCACCCTTTGGGTCCGGCTTCTTAGTAACGTTAACTTTGCAGTCGATCATGGACATGATGCCGTCGCCAAACTGCAGAAACCAGGTTAACATATTGGCGGGTCGAATTTCAAATCTCTCACCTTCTCATGAACGACAGCCTGATTTTGATCGTTTTATGAGACTGCGTCGAGGATTATATCAAACGCAACTGACCTTGATGGCATGACCATACACGAGGACACTCTCGTATAGACGATAGAGGACGGGATCGGTGGGGGGCATAGGTCCAAGGCCACCACGGTTAGGCCACCAGTGGGAACCAAGCTCACTCTGGACGCTAGCAGTGGGAATGTCCAGGACATTTGCAACAGCTTGGAGCTCGTCGGGAGACATTTTGGCCTATGGGAACACGTGAACGATTGCGATCAGATCCTAATGTGCAGACGAACCTGTCCATAGAAAGCTGCAGCTACCCAGATCTCATCTCTTCCGATTGCCTTAGAAATAGCTTCAAAGGATAACCCTATTGCGTGTCAGAGAATCCATAACTCGCCCGCCCATGCCTCAAGGCCTCACCTTTCTTCGCTTTAGCCTCGAAGAGCGCCGCCACAATCGGTGGCAGGTCAGCATAAGGCAGGTTGTTCGATGAGACGGTCTTCCTAGCTACTCAGTCAACCTGTCATAATGAAAATCAAGAAAAATTACTGACAGCAGCTTGCGACATTATGGATGAGCGAGTTTGAGGCGAAATGATGAGAACCAAGGATCGAATCTATATAGATCTTATTTATATCTACGCGTGCACGTGACTCCAATATCAAAGTGGGAAGGAGTTGGGGCCCCCGTTGATGGCGAACTCACGGAAGCACGAGGCAGTATTGTAAAGGGATGAATTTTCTCGTCTTGGACCGGATTGGACCGGAGACCTCAGACCAATTTTTCCCAGTTACTTTATTCGTATTTCTCAGCCCTCCGAGTCGTGTCAAGAGGGGAACGGCCAAGATTTTGCGGAACCAAGCGGAGTGGAGTATGTACACGAAGGACATGGTATGGATGATTGAAGATGTCAGGCCTTGGTTTCAAATTTGGCCTTGGCGGAACGTGTAGGACTTCACGGAACCAAGCGGAAGGGTGTATGCAAACGAAGGACAGGTTATGGATGACTGAGGATTACATTTCTCGGTACGAGATTCGGCCGTGTCGGAATGCCCGGGGCTTCACGGAACCAAGCGGAACGGTATATGCGCGTTATGGACGACAGTCACTGGGTATGCTATTTCTTGGTCTCAGACTGGGCCTGTTCGCCATCCACTGGTTTCCATATCTCTTTAGTCGCGTGCATGAACTCGTACAGCTGTCCAAGTTGTTCTGCAGACATCTGAACATGTGTTAATACCAGTAAACTAAATTCATAGAGGAGCGGAACCATAAAGACCTTTTCGTATACCGTAGGATCTAATTTTTTGAAACTTCTCGAGTCCGAGGGATCTCGAGGTAGCTCATCCAAGTACATCTTCCACTGTGTCAGGAATCCCATGATGTGTACTGGATTGGTAATCTCTCTATGCCTTCTAAACTCTTTAAGAACGACGGTGTGAGCCGGTGGTGCGTCATTGATACAGTAGAACACATACCAGCTTTGACATAGTCATCACCCAATGAACGCATTTCAATTGGCAGCCTCCTGTGCGCCCTGAGTAATCTGCGGTATAAACTACAAATACACCAAAAGTAAAAATTGAGCCACTCGCCGTCGCCAAAATATTACAGACATACGGAATTGGCGGGTATAGCGCAACGCTCGCTTGGCGCAGGTGCTTCGTGGTCACAGATTCTGCGAGGCGAACGAGAGTAGAGTGCATTGTGTAGTTCCTTTTATTTACCCTCGGTCGTTGGTTTCGTTCGTACTTCCTGGTTGTGCCTCCAAAGTTACGAAGAACAGTAGGCACGGATATCGGTAAGTTTTGATCCCCCAGTGATTGTAGAAAGATACAAGGAGTAACTGCCAACCTCAAAAGGAGTCTCCTTTGGCTAGATGTAATTATTGCGCTTGCAGCGACCAAGTGCAAGGATGCGAGCAAGGATCAAAGTAATTTAGTTTGATCACGTGATTGTGCAGGAACATTATATTCATTGTGGGTTACTATGATACACAAACCAAACGCTTGATTATGATACCAACGCCTGTAACAATGCAGTCATAGGAGTCCAAGAGAAACCGAGAGCACGGGCTCCACAACATACATTGTGAATTTTCGATACTCTCTCGAGTCTCAATGACCATACTTACAGCTGAATCATTTCATCGGCAAAATCACCGGTCGCTGAACTCTTGAGACCATGTCCGTACAGCTGCATGACGCGGCGTTAGATAAATACTGCCAATTTTCCAGCTTTTGCGAGGTTCCTCCAGCAAGGAATTGGAAAGTTGATGCGTCGTGACCTCGTTTGAACACAAACCTAGTTCAAGAATCAACTTATGACGAAGGTAAGTTATCCTCGCGACAAAACTTCATACAATTAAATCTTAGAATCGTCACTGCAAAAACGAGAGTATAACTTACTACGCGCAAGACTTGAACTACACGTCTTCTCCGAATGAAAGTGGTCCTTTCCGTGTTTTCTTCGACTTTTTCTTCGATGCTTTCTTGGTGCCTTCATCGCTGCCATCCAAATCTCCGACAACCTTTCGCTTGAGCTTGTTGGAATGTTGGGCCTTCGCACCCGAAGAGGAAAACGACAGAGTGACAGTAGCCTCTTTTTCCTTCTTCTTCGAAGAATTCATGTCTGATTTCGCGTCATCCTTGGTATCATTCTCGACTTTTTTGTTGGGATCAGGGAGTGGCGGCAATCCTTTCTCTAAGCGATATTGTAAGAAAAAGCAAAAGGTTCTGTAAGGTGATACGCACCTTTCCGCCTCTCGTTTTCTGCTTCCCTCTCTGTGAGATGCTTGCCTTCTTTCAGCACAACTACCTGAGGTCTTTCATCAACGTCGTCTTCGTCTACACTTCCAGGATCATCGTCGGGTCGTTCGGGTATCGCAGGACGGACGGGTATTGGTGGACGACCCGAACCGTCATCATAGTACTGTGGCTCATCCTCGTCTTCGTCCGTTATGCCTTGAACTTTATTCTGAAATTTTTGCAAGAACGCAGGAACATGGGATTGGTACTGTAAACGAGAGGAGAGCTGTTGTCGGGTGGGTTCCTTGGCAGACATAACACCTAGTTCTACTTAACTCATGAGCGCTCTTGACTCTTGAGTTGTATATCCTGCCGACAGCACTTGTTTGCACGTATATTGCTTTGATTATGGGTATGTATGCATAATTGCATATGTATGTTTTGCCCCTTGAGAGCTTGAGAAAACGGTAACGATCTCCCGAAGTCAAGTCATGACTCATAAACAGATGCTGGGACTCACAGGATCCTGCAGGTGTACCACGAGTCAATAGCATCTCTCAAGTGTATGTTCAATTGCAAAGGCCATCATCAATATGTGCCTTTCCATCGACTCTCTTGATGATGATACCCTCCTTGGCGTCTTTTCTGCGCTGACTGTTCCAGATGTGCTCAACCTGAGACAAGTAAGGATGTTTCAGCTCAACCGAGATTTTTGCTTACTTTTGCTCGAAATATTAGACATGTCGTAGACTGCTAGTCTTCTCAAGCCAGCAAATTGTATGGCAGAATATCGGTTCTTCTCAGATATTGCAGCAGGGCATACCCTTCTCTAAGAAACCACTCTCGAGTTTCTCTGTCCGTGATCTGGAGGACAGAGTACGCCGTGCCTACCATCTAGGGATGGCTTGGAAAGCTCCATCAATTACATTTCGCGCGTCTGGCTTCCCGGCGAGCAGGGGAGGCCCTATTCAAGACATCTACTTCATTCCAAGCCATGATCGGAGATGGCTCATCACAGTCTCTCAGGGTATCTGGTCGATAATCACACTCTGGGATCGCCGTAAGTTGACGCGAGTCACTTCCTGGTCCCCCCAAAACGCTGTCTTCTCTGCTCTAGCAGTGAATACGTCTGAAGACTGTGAAGCTGCTCTCGCGGTGTCACTGCACAGATACGAGTCTGTATTGCCTTACTGACCACGCTCGTCATTGCACTAAAGCATTCACAGTTCCGTTGCGGTTGAGATATTAGCTATCGCGTCTACAGCGCCAGACTCTCCGCCAGGGTTTGAATGCATTGCCCGACTCGACACATTGCGTCAACCAATCGCTATGTGCGGGTCCTTACTAGCCTTGGCCGATGACGAATCCGAGACAATAATATGGAACTGGAAAACACAGGAGTACGCGGTCTTACAAAGTCCCGTTGATGCGAACCTTTGGCGGGTATGTCACCCCGTCAATTGCCAGCCTCTTTTTCATTATTATGAGATTTGTAGAACAAATGCACTCAGGTCGTCTTCGCATATAAGACCATTCTTGTTGTTAGAGCTCGTTCGGTTCATGCATTTGCGGAGCCAAAACTAGCACCACATCCCAACACATGTATCCATCATCCTTATGCCGAGTGCACATTTGGCTGGGTGGACGGTATCTTTATCTCTGTTCCGCCATCTTCATCTTCGGACCCCACAGGAATGGAAGGACAGCCTCTGTCAATTCTTGTGCGCACGAAGAATGATGACCCGTGGTCATCCACGTTCAAAATGCAACTCTGGACTTTGAGTCCAATGATCTCGTCTGATGAAACTACTGTCGGCGGACCACATTACAGTTTTCCCCCTTTTATGACTACAGAAATCGTCACCCCGCGTCGGGGTGCCCTACGATGCACCGACATGGTGCTCGGTCCGTATGGGACTGCAGTCTGGGTGCAACCAGAAGATTATTCAGTTGCAGGCTTAATTTCTCACAACGTTCACCTGCAAAATATGCCTGTGCCACAGTCTCACGAAACACTTGTAGCTGCCGCCTTCCCTGGATTGCTCAATGCTCAGGATAAATCGCAGGTCAAGTCAACGTGGAAGAATTATGGCAAGGATTGGACATGTCTTGATTACGACGAGGAAAGAGGCTGCGTTGCCCTAGGCTCAGCTGCTGGTGTTGTCACTATCCTAGATATTTAAAATCTAGTCCATATCAGTATCTGGCTCTAAATATTTGGGTATGCAACCAGCAATTTGCATGCTCACGAGGGACACACTATAGCTAAAGTCCTGCCATGCCAACTCGCCAGTAGCTTCTTTAAATCACTGGTAGTTGTCAAGTAGATATGACGTTGGAAGTAGCAATGGTATAGACTGCATATCTTTCTGATACCATGGAACTGAATTTCCTTTCGAGGCTGTCGTTGATAGCTTTTTCAACAAGAGCTTTCTCGTTGGAATGAAAGGACTCAGCGAGTGCCCCACGCATAAAATTATTCCACTAATATAAGCGCAGGAGGCTATTGGTGCACTTTCAAAATACACTGCTAAAATGATATCGACGGGTGTTATGTAGGCGCATCGTCTATCGTAGGAAAGTGACGCGCTTGATATCAGAAGAATAGCATGATGTCTCGCCACCCAAAGTGTCGTGGATGTCGACTTTTGTGTTAGGTGTAATCAAGCCTCGCTTATCAGTTGACATGCGAGGAAATCCACGGTCCCGGAAAAGTTTCAGAAAGCTCCCAATGATTGCGGTTACAGCTCGCAACCGGTAATAATACGCTCACCGAAATATGCAGTCTCCTAACCAGACTAATCAAGGGAAGATAGCCGTTCTTCATATAAAGCCTACACGTGTCTCGTTGTCTTTTTGTTGTGTTCGTCTCTGGTAGTACCTATCAGGGAACCAGTACGAGGTCAATCTCTGCAAGCATGTCGCCGATACTTGGAGTTCAATCCCTGGATGGGTTCAGTATGATTGGTCCTGGAATGTATCTTCGGAATAAGCGTGAGCCAGTCCAGGACACCACGTCACCAAAGTGAGTCTGGTGTGAGTTTCTTAGCGAGATAACTCACAGGGCGTTCCATAGTGTCATTTTAATATTCGGATGGAGTGGGCCATTACTCCTCTCGTTCTTGCTGAAGCCCTTGTCTAACGTGTTACGTCTATAGTGGGTGCACAACTTAGGTATTTGCAGAGTTACACCCATGCATATACCAAATTATATCCAAACGCGTCTCAAATCGTTGTTCGGTGCAACTCCGATGTGTTTTGGAGTACAGTCAGTACTATGGTGAGTACCTCACACCAATTGCTCACTGTGATGCTATCGTCCAACATGATTAAAAGCAGTGGCGTCTCGTGCCTGTCATTGATGCCTTAGGGGCATTGCATTGTTTGCCATCTTCTGGATCCCCCTCTGCGCAAAGGCGTCCCCGAATACTAACCCACGTGTTTTCCAATGGCGGGTTCACCCAGACTGAAAATGGAACAAGCTAAACCTTCGCCAAGAGGCTGCCTGCAAATGACACATCTTGGTCGCATGCTACAACAGAAATATGGTTCTGTATCTGCCCAATGGTCATTCACAAGCGCATTGATCCTTGACTCATGCCCAACAACTGTTGACTTGAATACAATGAAACGCGTGTTCAGCGCTATGGTCCAAAATCCAATTTTCAGAACCGTCGTACTCACCTTCGTATCCATGGTGTACTTCATCCGCTCCTGCCTATCCCTGCTGTTCGGTAAGCGAATGGTGTTGGGTTCAGACATCCACATTGACATGCGGAATCCCCGCGTTCTACCGTGGATGGGGCTTCACACTCCCCGCCTCTACCTTTTCTCACGCAAGGATAAACCGATTCCGTGGAAAGAGGTCGTGCACCATGCCAAGGCAGTAAAGGAACGCGGAATGGATGTTTGGTGCGAGCTGTTTGAAGAGAGCGAACATGTGGCACACATGCGGGTCGAGCCAGAAAGGTATTGGTCTTCGGTACAAGAGGTTTGGGTTGTCGCAATCTCCAAGGAGAAAGGCGAGCAGAGAGTATCGCAAACTGCGCCAGCTCAGCAGCGTCGCAGCCTCCTTTAGCAATAGCAGCAATCTGCATTCATAATTGCCTGCCACGCACGTTTGTTATACAAGTCTTCCTACAGTCCGAACGCAATGGCTCTGGCTGAGAGACCACCTTTGGGGAATTCTTGCAAGGGTGAGGGAAGGTTGGAGTCCTTCCAGGGCCTCTGAGCCAATTTGAAGGCAGCCAGATGCAATACATGCTACACAGTAGAAGTGCTACTTTGATTGGCATGTGCTTTTTGGCAGTGCTCTTGTCCATGCTAGCACTGATGTGTTTCACTTGGTCGCCGAATAATGGGCAGTACTTAGTATGTTCCCCGAGTCCCACGTAAGTTAGTGCAGAGGGTCCAACTTCCCTTAACTTAAACCTTAAGTAATCATTACTAATACACGCTACGTCACTATCAGCCATCGAAATCGACTCTCAATTTGTCACCCGCGGGTGACCCGTACCGTCATCTGCGGACCCACCCGCACTCGGGATACTCTGACTTGCTCCGAGGCCGTCAAAGTTCCATCTACCCGCGGATTGGGTACGGGTCCACCCATGGACGTAAGACCACTCAATAGCATCAACCTTCCATGACGATAATCTCATCCCCTATTGCCGCATGCACTAATCCCTCGTCAACGCGCTGCAGTTCTGCTAAGTCGAATGCTCGAAGTTCCCATCCACATCCCAGTCCGAAGCAAACTCTGTCCATCATTTTTTCTGCATTACGGATATCTTCAAGTCAAGCAAACTCAGCATCAATGTCATCAAGTGAGACTGGTTTGGGACCTTTGAGATTGTCAAGGCTGAAGACTGCTGCAAGTGGAGGAATAAATGAAAAGTAAGTCTCGAGCCGCTTGGAAACCGCCTGGAAGTTTGGTCGTATGCATGCGAGCGTGGCCGCGGTGTCGTTTTGGCCTGCCGTCAGCAACATTCTCAAGGAGGATGTGATAACGAAGGTCAGCGCGAACCTTGCCGAGTGTCTCGAATATGCTGATAGAGAGATTGCAGCGCTTGGCATGCGACTGATGCCGGCCTCCAGACTTAAAAAGCCATTCTAGAGAGTTTCAAGTACCCTAAATCACACTATCACACTGAACTGATACTGTATATTATATAGTACATCCTCCCGGTTCTGAGTTCTGCCACATTCTGCCCGGAATGTTCTGCCATCTGCCTAGCAGTGCCAGTTCTGCCCACAATACTAGATGCATTACCGACTGCTCAAAGCCGCGTATGCATCTGCCTTCGTGAATCTTAGGCGTCCCGTTTGCGATGGTTCTCTCTCTGTCTTCCCTCTCTTGCTTCTCGCGATGACACTCACGCTCCTCTGGAGTTCGCATTGGCCCGTGCGCGTGCTATGGCACAAATCACTCAGGATACTGCCACCGATACGGCAGATAATTTCTCGAAGTTGGCCAGGACAGGGACCCCGTTCCCCTGGTTTTTCTTTAGATAACGAGGGTTAAGTTACCTGCCTTCGTTCTCGCCACTGCAGCCCAAATCGGGTGGATCAGCTCAAGCCAGACTTTGTCGCGCGACAGGTCGGTTCTGCAAAACGTACGATCTGGTTGCAGATATGCTGTGGGGGGAATGGAGGCACAACCTGTAGTTTATGCGACATCCAACGTGTGGATTCGGAGGTTAGCGTGCATCGATGCGAACACAAATGACATAGCGGGAAATGTATTGGTGGTGAAACACGTGGCGAGGAAGAACGACTTGATGAACTGGAGGAAGCTGTGTGCCTTGGATCAGCGGCATCATAAAGCAGTAAGGAGTGCAACTATCATATATCTACTGACAAACCCACAGATTAGTGAATCAGTCTCAATTCTGCAGCCACTCGTACGGAAGGCCATGGACCCCGTGACTCTGTCTCAGAGGGCAATATTCTCGCTCAAACGTTTGTAACATTATGTGCCGGTCAGTAGGTCAGTTGAATGTCATGCCACGTCGTATTTCCAGCAACGTACGATGGGTCAAGAAAATCCAGACTTACGAAAGGTATAAGAAGGACCTCTGGATTTTCGATCTATGCACCAACATCCTCTATCCTTCACTTATCTTAACTTCAAACATGCAACGCTCTCTTCTGTTAAGTGCACTTGCCTCCATGGTGGTCCTTGCAGTTGCATACCCCATGTCAGGAGCGATTACCGAACGTTCCTGCGAGTATTCATGACATCAGCAGCATTATAGTTACTAACTATATCATGCAGCCGTACTTGAGCGCTGCGAGTACTCATGGCCGTCAGCTAAAACCACGATGCTAACATACCCATTTAGCCGAGGACGATGCGATCTTGTACCCCATGTCACTTGAAGAACGTTCCTGTAAGTATTCGTGACATCAATAGCATTATGGTTATTAACATTATCATGCAGCCGTAGCTATGCGCTGTAAGTATTCATGACCGTCAGTTAACACCGTGATGCTAACATACCTATTTAGCCGACTCGGAGGACGATGCGATCCTGTACCCCATGTCACTTAAAGAACGTTCCTGCAAGTATCCATGACATCAGTAGTGCTATAGTTATTAACGATGTCATGCAGCCGTAGCTAAGCGCTGCAAGTATTCATGACTGTCAGTTAACACCGTGATGCTAACATACCTATTTAGCCGAGGACGATGCAATCCTGTACCCCATGTCACTTAAAGAACGTTCCTGCAAGTATTCATGACCGTCGGTGAACGCCACGATGCTAACATGCCCATTTAGCCGAGGACGATGCGATCTTGTACCCCATGTCACTTAAAGAACGCTCCTGTAAGTATTCGTGACATCAGTAGCATTGTGGTTATTAACAATATCATGCAGCCGTAGCTATGCGCTGCAAGTATTCCTGACATCAGTAGCATTATGGTTATTGACGATATTATGCAGCCGTAGCTATGTGCTGCAAGTATTCATGACCGTCAGTTAACACCGCGATGCTAACATATCCATTTAGCCGAGGACGATGCGATCTTATACCCCATGAAACAATGAGCGATTCCAATAGCATAACCTTTACTGACATACCAATGCAGTATCACACAGTCGTAGTAGTGAAGGTGCAGTGAACAGTAAATCAGTCTCGGAAACTTGGAAATGTAGTACTAGTAGAAGTTTAGGACTCGGAGAACTTGAAGGTACCCACTATTGTTGATCACGAATGTGGGACCACTTTTAGCGAATGTCAATAACGTTTGAGCGAAAATTTACTACGTTGAGTTTGACATCGCGTTGAGCACTATGCATCTCCGACTCCACGAAGTGGCGAGGCTGTCAGCTTCAAACGTCCAGGCACCTGTAGGCAGCTGATGCCTTGCAATTGCTGTCTCTGTCCCTCCTGAGCTAGGCATGTAAGTCGTCCCCTGTAGTTGTTGGGTTACTTATTATTTCCTCAAATAATCTCTCGCAATCATGCCGCCGTTTTCGCACAAGAGCCCTTGCACCCGTTCACGCGTGTTTAATCTTGATGACTGTCCTGTGATATTTTTGCGACAGCAACAACTTTCTGTGGGTGGTTGCAGCGGACCCTTGCAATTCACGCCTTGAACTGCCAAAATTTCCTTCCCCCGCCGATGCTATCTCTGTCGAGAGTACTGCATCCGACGTTCTTGTATGCTTGGGACAGGATAACAGCGCGTTCACTTTGAGCTGTTATCATACATGCACTGTACTGTGCTCCAGCATCATTCTGCCAATTGTTTAAAGATACACCTCTAAAATATCTGGTGTTGTATGGAATCTGCAGGTGAGGGCGATTCACTGCTAGAAGAACGAAGAGGTTGTTACGTCGCAGCTTGACCCTCTCTCAGGCGTCGAGTCGAGTGCTGGTTTGCATCGCAATCGGGAACACCGCTTACGATTAGATAACTATCCGACAATCTGTCGTGTGGCAATCAGTGAGGCTGATACAGGAAAGAACATCGATATACCAAATAGGGGTACATGCGGAAGGAGGGTCTAGCAAGTCTAATAGGAAGGTAAATTGTAGCAACTCTATGTTAGGTATGTACTAGTTGAAACGCAGTTGAAAAGGTGCTCTCTGCAAATTACAACGTGACCCAATACATGGGTGCACTACGACACGGGAGGCCAATCTTCTAACAGAAATATATCATTATTCAAGTAGCCTCTGATTCTCGACTTTCTCCTTGGAAATTGCGGCCGCCCAAATATCCTGTACCGAAGCCCAATACCTTTCTGGCTCCACCCGTATGTGTGCTACATGTTCGCTCTCTTCAAACAGTTCGCAACGTGCATCCATTCCGCGCTCCTTCGCAGTCTCGGCATGTTGCGCGACATCTTGCCACGGAATTAATTTATCCTTGCGCGAGAAAAGATAGAGGCGGGGTGTGTGGAGGCCCATCCATGGCATGACGCGGGGATTCCACATTTCGATCCGGAGGTTTTCCATCAACATTATTCGCTTACCCAATACCAGAGAGAGGCCAAGGCCGACGAAGTGCATTGTGTATATCATGGCGAGTACGATGACCCTGAGAATTGGGTTCCGGATGACGGCGCTGAAAGCGAGTTTAATTGTTTTTAGGTTACCAATTGCCGGGCATGAGTCGAGGATCAATGCGCTCGTGGTGAAACGTTGAACTAATGTAGAGTCGTATTTCCGCTGCAACATGTGTCCAAGAAGTGTCATTTGCAGGGAGCCTCCTGGTGGTGCATACAATGATCAGCTTTTTCCGCGTTCAGTCTGGGTGAACGTACCATTGGAAAACACGTGAGTGAGTATGCGGGGAGGCGGTTGGGCAGAAGGGGAAGATGGGAAGCAGTGCAGTGCTTCTAAGGCATCGATTACAGGCATGAGGCGCCGTTGCTTTTAATTGTGTGAGCCGACAAGACGACAGTAAGGAATTATGAGGTGCTCACTCTAGTACCGGTTGTAGTCCAGAACACGTCGGGATTGCACCGAACAACGATTTGAGACGCGTTTGGATATAATTTGGTATATGCATGGGTATAATTCTGCAAATGCCTAAGTTGTGCTCCCACTATAGACGCAACATGTTAGACAAGGATTTAAACAAGAACAAGAAGAGTAATAGCTTACTCCATCCGAATATCAAAATGACACTGCAGAGGCATTCACGTCAGCTATTATACTATCACGGATATCGACTCACTTTGGCAATGTAGTATCCTGGCATTGCTCGCGGGTAGCCCGGAGATATATCCCATTGCCGATTGCACTGAACCCTTCCAGAGAGTGAACTCCAGGTTTTTGCGACATAATGGTAGACTCCATTGGTAAAACCCCAATGAAACTGACAATGGTGGACACGTGTTCCTATAAGGTGAGTTTACCCACGACCACCATCTGATTGGGGTGCTCGACCATTCCTGACATTGGCATTTGTAGTCGCAGTCGTAGTCGTAGTCATAGGTAAAAAACATACGTATGCTTGGTGCGAGATAGAACGATAGGGCAACATGTATTTCGTATAACCACGATTTATGTAATGTGCATGTTACTCAGGCCCAGGCCCCGGTGGCTCACTTTCAACTGGCACTGACAAGCTCCTTTTTTTCATATCAATGTTGGGAGTGGTATATTTATGATTCTTCGAATCACAAGAGAGTCGTGGCATGCACTAACGGCTACCTGGACTCGGAGGTACCGTCTGATCCATACCCTTCCTATCCCACCCTCGACCGCTTCCCTATCGTGCGCCGAAGATCAGGAAGGTGCCAAGGTTTGGCTTCGCGCGTTCGAAGATGCCAAAACCGTCCCGAAAAATCTAGTCGAACTCACTTTTTCTCGCAGTTCTGGTCCCGGAGGGCAGGTGCATTCATATTGCTCATTTTCCGTGTGAGACTGCGGTGTACTTATTGATATTGGTTAGAATGTCAACAAGGTGGAGACCAAGGTTTCTGCGCGCTGTCGTATAGACACACCTTGGATACCGATATGGGCGCGCGAGAGTCTCATGAGGACGGTGATTTGTGGAGCTTGACATGCGATTGTTAGACTGAAACAGTTTCATTCAAGCCATACTACGTCAAAACATCTCATTCTTTACTAGTTTCATCTAGCGCGTCTCGTTCTCAAGCACGAAACATTGATGATTCCCTGGGCAAAGTCTGTTCAACTTGTCGACACTGTATCTTAAACTGAACAGGTCTTCTTTTCTCAAGATGCATGCCGTCGTGATGGATGCTGCCAAGAACTTCATTACTAGCGAACCCAGTGCAGAACAAAGACAGAGGGTTGCCAATCTAGAAAAGGCACATGACAATCGAAGGAGATTGGAGAAGGATAAACGCAGTGCCGTGAAGAAGATGAGGTCCAATAAGGGATGGAGCGAGTAGCGTCTTGGTCAGTACAGTGCACGAGCTGTGGGTACAAAATCTATCTAACTGAATATTGAGAAGTTTTCATAACAGCATATTAGTCTCCGTCGTATACGACAGCGGATATCTTTAACAGTATAGGAGTAAAAGACGCAGATCGAACAAATTAATTAACTCGGGAATCAACATCATTCAACGCCTGCAAACAGTGCCACTTTATCCACACCGTGATGCAAAGCATACTATTCCAGAAACCGTCCATAGGGGCTACTGGGTTCCCGAGTGGAGCAAGGAGATTTCGGGGGCAAGTAATCTTACAGCCTGGGTACTCATGCACGCTTACACACCCTCCGCTTTCTGGTGACTGTATCTGACGCGAAGCCCTTTTCCACAGTAATGCATTCATGCCGCTCCAAGTTGCCTCGTGAGCGTGAGCTTTTGAGTGGCATCTCAAGGCTGCATGTTCATCAATCAAGGCAGATTGCGGCCATGCCTGAAAGTGCTGGACTCACAGCTCTCAGTTGGCCGAGGAATGAGTAAGTTCACCATATGCCAGTTTTCTGTCCGTATGTGACAACTTCCGTTCAAATATCAATGGCATGATCGATAGTACTTGACACGGGTGTCAGATGCCACTGTCATGCGAGATCATAGCGATACGTTCGAAGGATTTTCCACATAATCGACGTTAGGCCTCTCATCGATACATCACAGGATTCTTGGTGGAAGTTTTCATCCCTTCGCAACAACAGACCCAGCATTCGTTAGGATTCACTTCAAGGTATCAGACACAGTGGCCACATCAATACAACTCTTTGACACGTGCATCCTGCCGCACGAAATATCCTCCCCTCTGAATTACCCGTAGAGCACGCAAAGGTGGTAGTTCTTCATTCGTACGATCCTCTCATTCATCACTAGATAGTATAATGCATACAAGGACTTCAGCCAATATGAAAACTGGATGTAGAGGACTCGTTTAACATCACAACGACAGGCTGTATCGATTAGGGTTGATACCGATGCGCAGGCGGGTGCCAGTATTTGAAGGAGTTGCAATAAGTTGCAATTTTTTCTCCATCGTACAAGCTCTTCATCGTACAACACAACATGTCTTCAACAGCCGGATCAGCCTCTCGTCGCTCTATGCGCAGGTTGTTCGATACATTCAAGCTTGACTGCAAGGCCGCCGCGCTCGAGTTCGTTGGGACAACGTTGTTTCTACTCCTAGGACTTGGCGGTATTCAGGTGGCTACTGACGAGGCCGGAGTCAGTGGCACCACTATCGAGCATGTGATGTATATCGCGACATCCATGGGTTTCAGCCTGTTGGTCTCCGCTTGGTTGTTCTACAGGATAACGGGTGGTCTCTTTAACCCCAATATCACGCTTGCACTGTTTCTTGTAGGGTTGGTGAACCCCGTGAGATTTGTGTTGTTCTGTATCGCACAACTGGTCGGAGCTATTGCTGCATCAGCGCTGTTATTTGCGTTGACCCCCGGACCGTTGTATGTCAAGTAAGTAGCTGTCGCGACTGGTGATTTTGTCAATCCTAACGAAACGTATGTCTTCCCCGATAGCACGTTCCTACAACAGGGAATCAATTCATTTCAAGGCGTTTTCATTGAAATGTTCCTCACAGCGACGCTGGCGTTAGCCGTTCTGATGCTAGCCGCTGAGAAATCCCAGGTTACTCCGTTTGCACCAGTAAGTCGGATGATTATCATGTCCCATCATAACAACGCTAAACGTTATGCATCAGATTGGCATTGGCCTGACACTATTTGTCGGACATTTGTAAGTGGACTACCTTCCTGCATATTAGTCGTTGAGATCGTCATGCCTGGCGTAGATGGGCTGTGTTTTATACATGTGCATCGATGAATACGGCACGTTCATTCGGGCCTGCTGTCGTTACTGGGTTTCCTCACCCTGACCACTGGGTAGTAAGTAAATCAGACTCTTCACGGGCGCGCACCTAAGCTTCGCCTCATTGTAGTATTGGGTTGGTCCGTTTCTTGGCTCTCTACTGGGAGCTGCTTTCTACAGTATGTTGAAATGGTAAGTAAGGTCCACCCGCCCACTCACATGTACTGACGCTCATGATAGGATACATTATCAAGATTTGAATCCTGGGCAGCCGTCTACGCAGGAGAAGGATTCACCGGATCCAGTGCTTGTCGAGGCACCAAGTGACACCGAGAACACTTTGCCTAACAGGGATGTTGCGTCAAGGAGTGCGGGAAGTGTGGGGACATGGAAACCGTAGAGTTTAACCAAACAAGGCTTGTCCTCTTGGAACAGAGTATAACTTACACACGCAGGGCGTAAACAGCGTTTTCTATGTACTGATAGATGGCAGTTCGAAATTTATCTATAGAAAATTTTGTAGAGATCCCCTAAGGCTGTTAAACTTCAAGATTGACAAGGCACACCCTAGCAGAAAGGCTTGTATGTTTCCTAGAGGGCATTTATGAGCATACCTGAAGGTGCGAATGCTGTCAAAGAATTTAATTCAGAGTAAACAAGAGCCATCAGTGCGATCTTCTCGCCCTAGCCCCCCCTCCCTTCCATAGAATGAGCATGCTGAGCAATTCATCCTAACAGACTAGGCTGGAAGTATGCGGAACGAGAGACAACTAATATTACTCAAATAAATGAGTTATTTGTCAGGGATTTTGTTCGCCGCTTGAACGTTCTGAAAGTTGACCGGGGTCGAATGCTTTACCCTCACTTAACATTTACAAAAAGAACGACACCCTGTTATTGTTGTACCTACGGAAGACTTAGTAGAGACGCTCACAAGCCAGGACTCATAATCAGGCCTGCACTCCAAATATCTTATTATTCTTTTCGGGATACTTACTTAAACTTGAATCACACCAGCGTCGATGATCAACTCAATCTGATTGGACTAGGGACTGCAGTCAATCTCCATGGGAGGGAGATCATGACCTAGTGCAGTCTTGGAGTTGTTATACTTCGCTCTCTACTCGTTCATATCTCGCCTCTTGTGCATGCCAGTGGACCGTCTATCTCCACTTTCGAGTACCTTTTACATTCTTGCTGGTAAATGTTGTCCTGCATCTATGTTTAACTTGCATGAATGTGAAGACCAGGTGAGCACTGGATTTATCTTATCTTTTAACCAATGAGGATAGGACGCGAACATACATCATAAGGAAGCACTTGCTCTTATCTGCCTTACCTGCTTTCCGCCTTACCTGCTTTCCGCTATGGGTTTCAAAAACGCACCGACGGATATTTCACGATATCCCAATGCGTACCCCATCGCGTTGTCCGCATCCATGGGCTGACTTCGGCTGGGACACCGGACTCATGGGGTATTTAAACCCCTCAAGTCTTTCCAGAGTTACTTTGGAATCAACATGTCCGCATCTGCTCAAGCCTATTTCAATGGAAATATCGTGTTGATCATGCAGAGGGGCTTTGTATGGTTTGAATACTGGATACTTTGCCACTCATTTGGCCATCTTCGACATTCCCAGTTTCGATGTCCTGTCCACTGGTTGGGTATCCAGTCGTTTTGGGCGAAAATGACCCCTAATTGCTTTTGGGGTCATATACATCATTGGAAGCTTGACACAAGAAATCGTTGGCGCTGGAAGCGATCGGGTTGTTGTGATTTGACTTTTCTACTTCAGCCGTTTCGTCTCTGGCAGCGGGGTCGGCATGGCATCTACCTCATACATACCAGAGTGCATGCCCAAACGCATTAGGGGAAGGTGTACCGGTCTTATCCAGTTCTTTGACAACATTTGGACGATGTTAGGCTGTGCGTATGTATTCAGATAAACCAGACTTCGGATTGATGGAAACTTGTTACAGTCGCTTCCAATTAACATCACATCATGATATAACGACATGCAATGGCGAATGCCTTTAGTAGTCCAGATCGATCGGTCTTGTCATGCTTCCACAGTCAGAGTCACCCCGTCGGTTTTTCGAACAGGAGTGTTATGACGAAGCAGCGCAAACCCTTGCATATGTTGTTCGAACGTCAGTCGATGATAAATATATCTTTACTCTGAACAAGAATTAAAAAGGACTTCATTGGCGAGCAGAGATTACCTTTGTTCGCCCAGTTCCGCATGATGGGATATTCGCGTCAAATTGTGCTTCGCTGGTTGATCCCCTCCATAACCACCTTCCAGCGATGGACTGGTGTGGATTCTGCCAACTATTTCAGCCCGCAGATCTTCGCTGCGCTTGGTATCACCAGCACGGCATCTGGCCTATCTTCCACAGTGTTCTACGTTGTCGCATGAGTTATCGCAGTTGCCAAGTCCTGCCCTAGCATTTGCCGTAGAGTCCCAGGAATGCAGATGTGTCTTTTAGTGGGTGCCGTTGAGCAAGGATTATCACAGCTTTGAGTCGCTGGCTTCAGCACTGTCCGGCCCACACAGCACCATTGTTTTTGGGAGTTATGTCGCCGTTTACCTCTGTGGTGCACTTTCCTGTCTCGGCTGGGGGACCTCTGTCGTGAATCATCATGATAGCCAGCGAAATTGCTGGATCCCAATCATCTCCGTGCGGCCACACTTATTATCGCGATTTGCGTGAACTGGCTGTTATCGTTCACGATATCGCACCTGACCCCGGTGATGCTCTAGAAGGTCACGTACGGAACGCTCCCGCTCCTCGGCGTATGCTACATGTCCATGGCAGCGTGGGTGTATTTCTTGCTACCTGAAAAGAAGGGGTATGCATTGGAGGATACCACGTATCCCTTTGAGATCTTTGGAAGATTCGCCTGGGGAACATGTGTCCCTCGGAGGCGGGCCGGCGACGCCTGGGGAAGAAATGGGGCGAACGGCAGATGTTCGCGATTTGAGTGGCACTGCAGAAGGGGGACGAAGAGAGCACACTGGTGAGAATCTGAAGTCCGACCTGATCTGCAGATTTGATTTACATGAATCGTTGTTACTAATACTAGTACATACACATCATCTAGGGACGAAGGCTTCTCTTACGCAGGGGAAAGGCTTCGGAACGTTACTGCGCATATGCATAACTAAGCAGAGTAGTTTGTCAAAACACACGGCCCAACGATGGTGAATACTGTTATATCCACCTGTCGTACTTCAACTGCCAGCCCAATATCATCACTGCGAAATGTGTAACAAACTTTCAGTCGCCTGCAAGTTAATTGATGGTGCAACATGGGGAAGCAATAAGGGCAAGAGAGGGAATGAGGGCAACATGTTCTGCTTGCTGCTTGTCCGTCGCCATTCCAACACCAAGAACCAGCCTCTCCAAGGGACAACTTGACCGCGCCAAGAATGCTTTCAACTCCTCATGAGGCCATTTTGGAACGCTGCGAGCTTCGAGTACGCGTAAATTGGGGAATGAGAGAGCGTTGAACAAGTCAGGTAACTGGTCTGCGAACCCCATGACATTGACGGTGCGCAAGGATTGAAGTTTGGTGTGTGTGAATGGTGTTAAGGCTTGTATTTCGATGAACGTTATACCAATGCTTAACGAGGAGAGGTTGGGAGCAAGTTGGAGTAAACGAAGGCATGCAATTGAGTTGAACATGTCGATCCTGACATTTGTCAGGTGAGGTAATACGGGATTGAGAGAGTCTAAGCGCGTGAGGTCAAACGATGGCCCAATTACCTCGAGACTGCGGAGAGTGAATGGCATGCATGGGAAGAATTGTGTAAGGGCTGGCTCAAAAGGACCAACTATCCTTATGGTCAGCTGCTGAAGTTCCGAGAGGTTTCTTAACACGAGTGCAGATTTCTGGGCGTTTTCCAAAGATAAGATAGAGAGAGACAAAATTTGCTTGAGGTATGGTTGAAGCAGGCTTTGTAGCTCGGTTGAGACATGTTCCTGCCACTGAAGCGCCAACGAGAGTGGACGTCCTCGTGATCGCTTGAGCCATGTGTCATAGCAGAAAGCGTCCCGCTGCCAGTCGTTGAGAAAGACTTTGACAGACAGTCTGCACCATAAACTTGGCATATCCACAGCAACCTCCCTCCACCGTCGGCATACCCTGGTCAGTAGGATGGGAGCCATATCCGGTGTGGGCGACAAGTACTCGGTGTCAGGGAGACAGTAATCGAAAATATGGCATAGGACTTCAGTTGGCAAGCGCCAGATTGAGAAAGCCGATGGAAGTCTCCTGTCCAAAACCATGGACGGCATAATTTTGTGCTCCTTCTCGACTCTCAGACATGACTATAAATCTGAGCACTTTGATGCAACGTACGATGTTTTGTAGGTTCAACCACCAGTGATTTCCGAGATCAAGGATAATGGACTAGAACGACGAGACGAGTTAGTTTCAGTAACTGGGAACAAGTGCTATCAATTGATGTACCTAGAATGACGAGACAAGTAAGTCTAGTCTACATCAGTAGGAGTCCAGGTACGAGTGCAAGAATAAACATACCTCAGCGAGTGCAAGGAACAAACCGTTCACTGAGGAAAATTAACATACGAGCACACGCTGCTAATATCATGATGCGGCGGTGGCTGAGTGGCGATGGTGAATCGCTGTATAGTACCAAGAAGTAAGAGTACTTGGTGATAGGAAAGGTGTAAATCCGTCAGAGAAATTGGCTTTTGAATTGGCTATCAGTGGGTTCTATATGTTGTTTGCCAACGCTTGTGTAAGTAAGCTGGTACCGTACGTAAATCTGGCTTTTGTACTTAATGCAATTATCATGTCCACCGAAACCATAACAAAACGCCTGCACATATCTGGTCTCACAACACCCGCCATCACACCCGCTGACCTTGCAAAGCGACTCGGTGCCTTTGGTAGGGTAATCTCGCTCGATGGCTTTGGGAAACTCGATGCACTAGGCCAACCAAGGCCTTTCGGCTATGCGACGATCGAAGGTCACAAAACAGACTTGGCGAGGTGTAAGTTTTCTTTCGTTTTGTAAATTTTATGGCTGAAATTGGCTAGGCGTAAATGTACTCAGTGGAACAGTATGGAAAGGCGCCAAACTCCGTATTGGGGATGCAAAACCTGATTTTCGTGAACGGTACGTCTTCGCCTTAACTCACTTACTCCCGACTGACCCCAAAAACAACAGACTTACCTCCGTTAAATCTCCACCACCCAAAAAAAGGCGTGCAAATTCTAAGGTAGGTACCCATGCGCCTGATATGTCACTGGTCACGCCCGAGACAGCACGTACCCGAGGGGGATGGAGAGTCACCGAGATGGGACGTGTAGTGAGAATCATGCGGATGAGACCTGAGAAACCCTTGGAGCCGCCCCGGGTACTTACTAGCGCAGGGAGCAAGAAGTATGACAAGGATGGGAAACTTGTGACAGGGAAACGCAAAAAACGCGTCAAACTTCCCCCCACGCGCACGCGCCGTCGGACGATCGATCCAACACGCTGGGACTCAACACATTTGAAGGGTATCTGGTTGGATGCTGAGGTAGCGGGCGCGGTGGATCTTGCAGAACACGCCGGAGGGCCTGTAATCCCGAGAAAAAGACGTGCTGAGGCGCCCGAGAATAGCGACAATGAACAAGACACCGAGAGTGCACCTAGTGATGATGAAGATGATGACCACAGGTCTTTATCGCCGCCGGTCCCAAAATCTACTATTTCTCCCCTCCCACCATCAGAACTGTTACCCTTTCCCACCGCTCGTTCACCCGTAACTGAAGCTGTGACTGAAGCAGTCCCCTCCCTCACGCAAGAAAAGCTCACCTCTCTCGCGTTCCTTCGCTCCCTTTTTGGGGACGGGGACGAAGGATGGGGTGGACAGGAGAGTTTGTCTGATATTGAAGATGCGCGTCTTGGGGGTAAAGGTAAGGCGAGGGAGGCTCAGACTGGAACACGGGTGAATATGGATGAGGGCGATATCGATATCGAGGAAGTTCCGCATGCGAAATACGAGGATATCAAAATGAGATCAGATACATCAGTATCTCCGCTCAACTCGCAATCTCGCCCTACATCCACGTCAAAGCCGTCCGCTCAGGGTCAGAAGCAAACAAAACTGAAAGATCTGTTCGCACCGAGGGAGGAGGAAGGTGTGTTTTGTTTCATTGTATACATTTCGTTTTATTACTACACTTGTTTTTGTGTTTCCCCTTCTAATGTCCCCATTTTTATTCCGGTCGATCTTCACTGACCGCGACATGCTGCAGCCGGATTCTCATTACTCGGTCATCTCGACCTGGACTTTGAGGAGGAAGACATACTCGGGATTTCAGAGCTTCCCCACCCCACCCAACTACATCACGCGCTACCTCCTCACGTAGCCTCCGTTCCTCATGAACAGCCACAAGCGCACCCAACGCTGGACTCGAGTTTCCCCTTCTTTTTCCCTCTCCCACCAACCCTCCGTTCGCGTTCCTCCAACACAAGAAATACACCTCGAGATATATTCTCCCTCTTCCCTCACGGGGGCAAAGAGAAAGACAAGAACGAGGAGCCCTTCTCCCGCACCCAAACTACCTCCGAAATTAACTCCCAGTGGGAAGCCCAAAAAGGTGCGCTGACAAGGGAGTGGAAGGCCCGGTGGAGAGAGGCTTCGAAGGGGAAAAGAGGAAGGGACGAATGAATGTGTTGAACTGAGGGAATTTGGAGTTAGAAAGTTCATGTTCCAAGAGCATTCCGCTGGAGTCTGTATTGCGGACACATGAAATGGTGCATCGTGCCTTTCTTCATTTCATATGCCGAAAATCTTGACTGTTTACATGACTGGTCATGAGGATAATTGTTGTACTCCGCTTGCGAAGACAGTGTATCCTCAATATCACCTCGGTACTATTTGCAACCCATTTACCCTAATTTACCCTGGCTAATAATGTAGTCAAAATGTGATCAATACGTCCACGTCATGTACGATAGGTCAGACACACCAAGATCTCACATACATGCGTTAGAGTTACAAGACTATCACTCAGTCAGGATCATTGAATATGGCTTCCGCTGGCCTCGTCTCAAACAAACAAAGGCTTAGAACATGGTACACACCTCAGTAAGTAGAGTTATAAGAACAATCCTGAGATGATAAAGAGGCAAAGCACGATACAAATATCAGCAGAGTCGACAAGGTAACGAGTCCGGAGGACTGACGTGCGGAGAAGAGAAGACGAGAGTTGTATGGTACAAAGGTGTACTACGAGATAGCAAGATAGACCAAAAGAAGGAAACATATCAACGCTAACAGCCTTTTTTTTTGTCTTCTAAAAATGAAAAAAATGAGAATTGTGTAATGCAGGAAAGAAGTAAGAACAGTCTCACATAGAGCAATAGCTATAGATTTCACAAGGGTCGCTTGGGAAGTAGCTTGACGGTTCTGTCCCGCTTAACAATATGCGCATCCTTTCCGAAATAGCGAGCGGTCACGAAGGACCATTGCAGCGGACCGGTAATCCAGTTCTGCAGTCCTTGGACGTAGATAGCCACTGCCTTGTTGACTTCTTCTCCCCACGAAGGGAGGATAGCACGGTTTTCTTCAAAGCGCCGGAGGGAGATATTGCATAGCCGGGCGCAGTAGTCAACAGCACTTTGTAGGTCGAGACCTTGATCAGCCATGAGGACAGCAACTAAATTATGTGTGCTATGGTGAGATTGTTCCATGTTATAGGAGAAAATATCCTGTCGGCAGCGATGTCAGTAGTGCCTAACATTCAACGACAGAATGAGGTATTACATTTGACCAAGAAACAAAGTCATTGGTAGCCTCCTCCAGGGCCATGATGACCGGATGCGAGACTACTTCGTCGGGAAGATCAATCTGATTGGCGAATTCGATAAGGGCAAAGCAAGACTTGCAGCCGCTCAAGTCGCGCCTCAATTCAATGTAAGATTCAACGTCGTCGACATGTCCCTTGGCGCGGTTGTCCACCTCCTTTGCCGCAGAGATGAACCACAAGTCCATTGCGTGTATAAAGCGCTCTGTGCAGCCAGGGCCGCCAGTCTCCTTAAAGCGACTGAAGTATCTAAAAACCGTAAGATAGTTAGAATGTGTGCGTGGTGGAAAAAATAGACGCACGATTTGCACATCTTTGCACTATATCTTTCCGTCTGAAAGTTGATGGGATCGCGGTACGCAGACATGCAGCAGTCACGTACTCCCCACGCATCATTAACATCAGACCTATCGATCTCGATCCAGTCGTCTAATTTGAACGACCAGCCCAGGAAGTCCGCACAGACTTTAAGACTGAAAGCATCCGCATCAGGGTAACAAGCTGAAGCGAAGTAACCTGCGCGCAAGCTCGTATATTTGGTGCTCTCAGGCTCTACTAGATGGGCTTCGCTACAAAGCCATTGTTCAGAAGCGCAAGATACCGGATAACAGTGAAGGTTTAGTTGCATGGGGTAGCGGCAATTGCTGAAGAAGTCAGGTATAATGAACTTTGTCGGCTCGGAGTCAGAACAAGTGACGTTGCAGGTTGCGGTTGCAGCCATTGAGGTTATTGGACTTGTGGGGTGAACGTCAGGATGAGTGAACAGAGAAATTAGAGACCCGTGTTATGAGACAAGGGCTCTGAATATGCCAGTCTTTATACTTATGTCAATCTTTGCTAGCGGGTGTATCGTGTTGGCTCGGACCATCGTGTGCTTTTGGAAAGGAGGGTCTGCCAGTCAGATTGAAAGAAAGTGGGGTCTAAACTCACCTGTCCCATGTTTCACCTAGTCGCATGATAGCAAGGTTTGAATCGCGCTTCCACAAACAGGGTGAAATATCAATGCGCTAGGCCATATAGTCTCCTAAGTCTTCGGATCTGAGAGTGACGACATGAATGTCCTCCAGTAAATCGCAGATTCGCTCAGGTGCTGTGGGTCCTCGTCCGGGCATGAAACGAGTAGTACTACTAAGTGGAGACAGTCAGGGTTATATGTGATTATTGACAGCGATTTCACCTCTATGTAAAACGTTAACAGGATTGAACGTACCATCTAACATCTGTTCGTTGACTTGTGTGGGCGTCGTGATTAATATTCCCTGACTCCCACGGTTAGTGGGAGAAGACGCAAAGTTCAAACGTCCCGTAAACTAGTCGCATTGCGATAGACGAAGCTGGCTCAGTGCCCACTGCTGAATACAGATGCTGTGGGTAGGTCAGTCGACGAAGGGTAGAGTTGGTTCGCTCAGTTCTGCCGTAGTTGGGAGACTAACGCTCAGTTAAAATGCTAGGAATCCATCATGTATATGTTCCATCAACGTAATGGCCATGAAACGCGGAGCTGCTGTGGTTGTGGTTGTCGCCCGAATCTGTCTCGTGCAATAGCCGTGACTGGCATCATCGATTTGAGTTCGAGACTCTTGAGCTCGTACGTCACTATGAATGATCCAGGTTGCGCTCACAGTGTTACTCAACTGATAGATCCGTTATACTTAGTCGCATCAACCTTTAAAAATACGTGGAGTGATGCGACGCACTGTCCGACATAGGGTAGATTTACCCCAAATGGACAAAATTGTCGGAGGTATATTGTTTTCGCAGGTTTACAGCTGTTTGCATATATGTTGGCAGTCGCGTCGTTTTTTTCGTTCAATTAGGAAACTTAAGACTTATGTAGTGAAAATAGCACTATCAACCACTGGCATACAACATGCCATTTCGCAAAATCAGCCGTGATGTTATGTAAACTCGCAGCAATCCGACTATATGAACGCGAACTTTTGGGCCTTCCGGATATCCTGGATTGCTGTGGATTTTCGGAACGGACTTGGTTTCGCATTTTGAAGCTCTGGCGAGAAACTGGCGATGTTGTCAACCCCCGGCCTCACAGAGCACTCCGTGGTCGTGTGCGTGCGTTGGATCGCGAGGATATTGATTGCTTGATGCGTAAGCATGAGAGCCACATGGTTATGTGCTGATTGTTGCGGCATTGCAGTACATAGGTGTAAGATGCAGGTCCTATCACCAAAAAGTTCTTAGTCTTGAGTTTCCTAATTGAACGAAAAAAATGACGCGACTGCCAACATATATGCAAACAGCTGTAATCTGTGAAGCAATTTCAACGACCATGACCACGCAGGGATTTTTTAAAAAATACATGGTAAGAATCCCATAAAGTTACTTAGATCAGAAACATTCCTGCTTTATCGCAAGTCGGCAAGAACAAAGCAGTCTGGAAGTGAAACATCGGCGTAATTTCCAAATTTCAGTATAATTGGTGAGTGTCACGTACCGCTAGTAGTATACTAATACTTGCTGAGTGCACCGATTGAGGGTAATTAGAAAGTTTAACTTAAGTTAGCACGTTTCTGAGTAACGTTTGATGGTAAGGCCGTCCGCCATCAGGAGCATATGCACACTCATTCTATACCCGTAGAGTTCACGGTAACCTGTTATCATTCGGACCTCTCTCGGTTCCTTCGAACGACTTCGAACTTTCCTGAGCGCAAAAAGTTCAAACATCCTCGAGATGTCATTCACAATGAAAAGACCCCAGACTCTGTTCAACATCTTCGCTTCAGCTTAATCTCGTAGCCGTCACCAAGCAGTATGTCTCAACATATCCTCACTCCTGCGCATGCTTCTCTTCCCCCACTTTTAACTTCAGCTTTGTTGATTCGATCTTCTCCTCGTCACGTCTTCGACTTGTTAGCTTCTTGCATTTTTAGTGTATTTGCTCTCCTCTAATCAACACTTTGTCACAAATGCAGACTCTATAAAAATATTCAACTCTCTGAGCAGATTAGGATATGAGCCCGCACTGACGCACTTGCTATAAACATTGTTGACAGCTTCTGCACGACTCCAGCAACCCATTACCGTCATACTGGGTGATACCTCTGCCCTCTGTGAGTGAGTGCAGTATCTCCTGCTCTATCATAGACAGACTCGCTAGTTCGTCAGCGAGAGAACCACTAGTGACGTGCTGCATGCACATCAGCAGATGTGCGGCGGAGTTGTCGCGCCGCTTGCACATGTGCAGCTATGGTAACATTAACATTTGTATCAACAGAGTTCAAATACTGACGGGGAATACTAGTATTACTTGCAGGTGACTCGACGAATAGAAACATTACGCACCGTTTCGCTGGGGATGCACCACCGGTCCACCGTGACTGCTGAACTTGGAGTGCCGCAATAAAGTTCGAAATACGGGAAAAGCTCAGCAATCAGAGGCAATCAGCGCCCCGAATAACCATACCATTCACGCGGCCACGCTAGTGCCAGGCTTCGTGGTTGTGTGCTCTTCATTGCCCATATTTTGCTTGTCCAGCCTAGCACCCCCTTCTTCTAACTCACAGCTCCCCCATTTATCGAATATTCACTTCATCGCATGAAACTCCATTTTCGCTGCTCCCGTCCCGCTCCAGGACTCAAGGCACAGTAGTTGTACACGCGCACTTGTATAAGGCTACAGTTGTAGTATTCATTGATGTGCTACATGCTAGGATACAACTTGAAATAACACAACGTCCCAACGAAGTTTAAGTGCCACGTCAGCAACGGCTTTTTATTGTGAATGACGTCACGGAGGGTGTCTGGACTTTGTTTGCTCAG
>MU178020.1:20643-49702 GCA_016695465.1 Suillus americanus | reverse complement strand
GTGCTTATATTATGTAATGGGATAGTCACATAAAACATAAGTCACTATTTTTATAAGGACCGACTCGGAGGTAGCTACTTTTTTACTCTGTCCAGGTACAAATCACCGAGATGGCCGAGGTTCTCGAACTCGAAGCCAGGGAGTCAAACAGAGATGCGAAACGTTATACCTTATATCCATAAAGGCAGGGCTTTCAAGCATTACTTACTCGAGGTGGTGGCATTTCTCGGTCTGATTGCCATCTTCTGCCATCAAGGTTTGTCACAGGCTTAGAATGAGCAGCCTGAGATCGATTCCTTGACAGATACTGCAGGCAACGAAGCGAAAGGGCTCTTACTAGTCTCCCCACTAGAAGAGTCACTGACTCGTATCACCAAAAGCTCCAGGTCGGCCGACAGTGAGTAATTGAAACTCTAAGTTGTCCCCTTTTGGATCAGGATACAGTCCTGACTCCTCGCAGATTCCTAGCTAGTTCGAATGGATAAGCACTGCCTAGCATCAGGCTTGTTTCGGAATTCAGGTGTCAAAGACCCCCTTGGGCCTTTATAGTAAGGTGAACTAACATGTCTTGGGCTCGACTATAATCCCTCTCCATCCATGCTCTTCACTCATATTCTCGATTTAGGGATATCATGTATTATTGCCCTGGTTGTCGTTTCGCGTCTGACTCGCAGACGTGTCTACCCTTTACCTCTGCCACCTGGCCCTCGTCCGTTGCCATTTTTGGGTAACGCGCTGCAATTGGATACTAAAAGACCTTGGCTCACATATACTGCGTGGGGAAAGACATATGGTTGGTAGCAGACCAATGCCCCCTTTGCCAAGCTCTTGGATTCAATCTCTTACCTGATCATAGGAAAAATTATTCACTCCCGCATACTTGGGGTCGACTTGATCGTCATAAACTCCGAAACCATCGCGCGGGAGTTGCTGGACAAGCGTTCTTCGAATTACTCTACTCGCCCCGTCATCCGCACCAACGAATTGTATGCATTGCTGATTTTCATTCAATTTGTTTTTCATCCACTGGCGATGCAGATCGGGACTGGCTTTCAATACTGTGCTCCTTCCATATGGCGAAACTTTACGCCAACATCGCAAGATTTATCATCAAGTCCTCAGCGCCGAAGTCTCGGCCTCATACCACGAGATGTACTCTCATCATGCAAATGAATTAGTCATCAATCTCTTGGGTGCCACTGGTGACCTACTACAGCAACACACTCAAGCGTTCGTACCTAATTCAGTGTTGTTATGACGTATGGTCCAGTTGACAATCAATCCTTGTGACAGATACACGGCATCCTTAATCATGGCCGTGACATACGGACGCCTTGCTCATGAACATGAAGGCCTATTTCTTACCTCCACGCACGAACTCGTTGAGATTGCCGAATGTATTCTTTCTCCCGAGAAGGCTGCCATGTTCACAGCCTTTCCTTTCCGTGAGTGCCTTTGTCGACGACATGATTTTGAATAATACTCAGCATGAGGTTACAGTCGAAAAGTTACCGTCCTGGTGCTTTAGTGGAGCATTTGCACTGATGGGACGCAGTAGAGAATTATCTCAACAGCTTTTGAAAGGACCCTTTAACGAAGTGAAGGCGCAGATGGTACGTTGGCGCAGAGTTGTAGATGGAAATTTCGCCTGATCTGTTTGCGTGAAGGCAAATGGTACTGCTTCGCACTCATTAGTTGCTGACTTTCTCAGTCAAGCGCACAACGACGCTGACGAAGACACGATGAGGGCTGTTGCGTTGACTGGATACATGGGTAAGAGTGTTTTTTTACCAGGACAGAATTAATCCATTCACGCGAATACGGTATCTTAGCTGGCATAGACACCGTGAGTCGCTACTTAAGCAGTCCTAGTTCTTACTTTGATATCCCGCAGACTACAAATGCATTGCAGACATTCCTGCTGGCTATGGTACTCTATCCTGACGTCCAAGCCCGGGCTCGTGCAGAAATTGATCGAGTTGTGAGACATGATGAAATGCCGTGCCTTGATGATAGGGTGTTACTGCCCTACCTTGATGCCATTCTCCAGGAGGTCATGAGATGGTCTCCTACGGCCCCCCTAGGTCAGTCCGCACAAATAGAACTCTAAATTATTTACCCCTTGCACAGGATTTCCACATGCGACATCAGATGATGATGTTTACGGCGGGTACTTTATACCCAAAGGTTCGGAGTTGTATGAGTCGAGGTTGCCGTTGACTAATTTGTAGTTCTATCAGGTTCGATACTAATGGTTAATCAGTGGTATGTCACGGTGGAGTCCATGTGGCGGCGGCTTGAGCTGAGCATGGTTCAGGGCACTGTCTCGGGATGAAGACATGTTTCCCGATGCATCACACTTTGATCCTAGTCGCTATCTAACAGCCAACGGGAAGCTGAAGGACCCTTTCGTCAACCATTTTGCCTTTGGTCATGGCAGGTGAATATTCCACAATTGCTACCATTTTCAATTATTCACTGACCCTTGCAGGCGTATTTGTCCTGGTAGGCTGATTCATGGTGGTTGATCTGGCAGTGTTGATGATAACAAATCCCTTTGGCAGGTCGTTGGTTTGCTGATAATGGTCTGTGGACTGCAGCTGCTGCCATACTTGCCGTCTTGCGCATCGATCATGCCAAAGACTCAAACGGAGACAGGATTGAGGTGAAGCCGGAGTTCAGCGTTGGCGTGGCGATGTAGGTGACCTAGTTTCTATTCAAAACATGTGTCTGACCCTGCCGAAGTCATCCTGAACCATTTCACTGCTCGTTTGAAAGCGTGAACACAGCGAGAGAAGGATATCTTCTAGCGATGATGAATTCGAAGTAGGAGTTGTTTGTGCTTGTGGTGGTCTGTCATCCGCGACTGAGGTCTTTCAGGCTACATAGTGTCAGATTGAAGCATAAAAATGTATGATTAGACACAGACCTTGAAGCTTGAAGCATAAATGTTTCGTTCTCAAGCTTCAACACTACAAATACAGCCGTACAGGTGCTTGCATCATTAAGTCGGGATCATTGAATTCCACTAACCTCATCTCAAACGAAAGGAGAACTATGTACGTAGGTAGTTAGAACGAAAATATCATGTATCCGTAACTGCGCATACTCACCTCAGTCTTTGGATTGAGAGACTGAGGAGAATTCGTTCTGGGGATGCCAGAATAAAATAAACCTGTTGAAGCGAAGAACAAAAAGTGCATGTGTAGAACACGTATAGCAAAGAGCGATGGTATATGTAAAGTAAAATACGTACGACTAATGCGTTTCGATACTTCGAAGATAACCAGTGGCGCGTCCCTTTCGATTATCTTACCATCTCATGTCCGTCCCGCTGATGCCCAAACTACACCCAATCAGAATTTTTTGAATGGAGACTAATCCAGCCCTGGTGCCGACGGTCCGCTCACAGCGGGAGACAGCATCCGCCGCGGAGGCGCCCCTCCTCCCGGCACCCCACCGCCCAGCATAGAGGAGATCATAGCTCCCAATGGATTATCAGGCTGAGTGCGTGGCGGTGGAATTGCAAAGTACAACGTTGCTATCTCCTGTAGTGTCTAAATGATACAGTTTGTTTTTAGAAAATCAAGCAGATAATAATTATTTGACTTACCACCCGAACCTCCTTGGTCGCTAAGACGCCACCTTTAGCTTGGTATGTTCCGCAAAGCCTTACCCAGTTCTCGCGCATCGCTTTATTCTTCTCCCCATTCGCACGTTGACATGTCAAGACAGCAAGCTGACAGAAGTTGAGCACAGGCTCAGTCGTATGTGTAACTTCACTCGTAGGGGTGACAGGTAATGGAGATGTCTGCAGTGGCGAAAGCAGATTCGGTCGAGATGAAACCACTTGTGCAATAAACTGTGAAATGAAGGTGCGAGCTCCGATGATGTTGCCATTTTGTAGATATCTGTGATGGGATGCCATGAACCGGAGAACGAACGAAATAATGTCAGTCCGACTTACGGTAGTGTGCCTCGAAGAGCAAAGATCCCTGGAGCTCCGCCTGCTGCGGACCATTCTACCATCATGTTCGCTAGTGAACGTGCGCTATCCCTTTTGCCTGACGCGAGGAAGTGAGGTTCTGCCGCATCGAAGGCCCCATCTACACGTCGTGAACATGACGGTCACTTTTTTAGATAATGTCATATATATACCTTTGTATAGGAGCTCTCCGACATAGTGGTGCAAGTCCTGGTCACCCGCGGGACAATCGCCATGTCTTGCTGACCATCTAAACGTATTATAATGATCAGCCCTGGTCTCGATCCGATATGGGGACAACTGTACGATATGGATCTATCAATGATCGTCTTCCTCCATGACCCGGATGATCCAGTCAGTGCGATGAGTTGCGTTAGTCTCCCTGAGCATATCGAATCAGTGACGTATTCCGCGGGGATCAAGAGCACACACCCCGAGACTCATCATCAACGACCTCGTCCTTGCTTTCATATACTTCTAAGAGGAATAAGGTTAAATCTGTTCCGCTGCCCTGCTGGCCAATTTTCAGGAGTTCTCTCGCACTCTGGAAGAGCACGTCGATGGCAGTGTCGTACTGCCCAGACTTGCTGTACCGTGAAGCGAAGGTGCGCGCTTTCTGGTGCGCTTCGTAGGGCTGCCCAGACGCGACGAGTGGTAGGATCGCGTTCAGGGCGCGAGAAGATGAACTGGATATTGCAGGCATCGCTGTGGTCGGAGGTGATGGGTAGGGTGTGCATTTCAGTTGGATTGCATGTCCCAATGTTGGTGTCCGGGGTCTTGCTCGGCTTACTCCAACCTGGTATAGACCACGATCCAAATCAAATCTATACAAGTGGACTATGGAAGACTACGGGATACTATACGCCATCCATTGGTCACCACTATGCTCGTCTCCACCCACCCAATTCTTGAGAAATCCCGCAACAACTGTTTTCGCCAACCATCCAACAAGGATCACCACTGTCGTAAAGACAGGATGGCAGTCGAGCACAACTGCGAGGGAAGCGTTCAGTGAAGTGCGAATTGTAAGAAATATAGACCATGACAAACCCCGAAGTCCAAATCCAGTCGCCATTCCACCCAAAACATTCCTAACGACCCACTCACGATCTAGTTTGTCCTCATCCCATATTTCGAGGGCACGTGTGACAAGAGAGCTGCTGTAGTATGAAGGATCCCAATAGTATGGAGAACCTCCAGGTTTAGAAGCGGAAGGGCGCCATATCGTGAGCAAGAAGAGAAGGAAAAGTTTGGTGAGGGAAGAGTAGAAAATTGTCAGAGGGATAAGTGAGAACCTAGGCTTCCAATTGAGGTACCGACAACTACAGCAGATTATGAACCTCACTTGAATTGTTGTCGGACACCTGATATTTCTATTGGTGAGGTACCTCTCATTGAACGAAAAAAATCCGAGAATGCGAGTACAAAATACGATGCAAACATCACTCCTCCATGAAATGCAAACGTTTCTGCGCAAGCTGTAAGCATAACACTCGAATAAGAAAAACAAGCGTGGCACCTATAAGGCATCCAATGAGGATCCGGAGGAAGATAATGTTGGTTTCAACCGTCCACCGTGAAACGTCTGCAGATATCTGAGGATCTAACGTCCATGAAAACGCGACAATCTTTGAACAAAAAATAAAGCTCACTGAGCTGTGCCCACCGAATAACTAAGGTAAATGAGCCATAGTGCAAAGTGGGATTTGTGGCTAATGACTTCACGTACATGCATCGACGGTGATAAGCCCACAGGCAAGCTTCAAGATAAGCCACCACCTGTCCTACAAGTCGGGTACTCAGTGACAGTATCATCGACAGACTCAGTGATCCCTCACTTTCTCCCTTTGTCGGTTTTTGGTAGCAGCCAGTTTGTGCGCACCTTCCTGACTTCCCTCAAGGCCAGTCTTGCTCTTCCTGAGAGCCTTTCGCGGCTCCGTCCCTCTATTATATATCAAATGTCTATACACTTCTCGTTTCAGCAGAATGAGGTCCAAGAGGAGCGTTAGAGAGTCGTGTTCGACATATGGATCTGCAAATTTCAGGCATTTACTCTGCCAGTGATTCTCGCGTTAGAATGAAACCAAAATAAGTGAAACTGCACACCAACGCATTGTTCAAGTCTCAGGTTGTACGCAGATTCGTAAACTGTGTAAAGGTGGGATATGGGGTGTGTGCAAGTGATACAGATGGCCATGCTAGATTAGGAAAGTGACAAAGTTGTAATCAAGCCTCCAGTGTTTCGCCCTGACACCCAGACAATGGCTAAGCAACATGTCCTACTTGCAAACTAGAGCCTCTTGACAGCCTGTCTTTGGATTTTCCCCTGACTCAGATATTATCGTTTATAATAAGAGGTGCAGTGTCGGGATGCACTGAGCATCGCACTTTCAGACCACAGCTCGCTCTAACATTAATTCCCTAACCGCACGATGGCCATCGAGTACACTGTCGGGTTGGCAAGTCCACATTTCTTGCGAGATCAACGTTACTCATATTTTCAAAAGGCACCATCCCCACCAACTCTGTTGAAGGACAAAATCATCTGTCTCTGGGACAGAGGCGACGGTGTGCGCTGCCGCGACGTCCTCAAAGGTGACGCACTGTCCTTGCACCTCTGTAGCGTTCACGGGTGCCGGGGGGCTGACGACACCACCCTGACATGCTGGTGGGATGGCTGCGCACAACACATGGAGAAGTGCTCCATTGTCAAGCACATTCAAGACATACATCTCGGCGTAACATATCCGTGCCGACGATGCGGTGTGACGTTTGCAGGAAAAAGGAGCTTTGAGCTGCATTTACTAGGTTGCCCAGTCCCAAAGAAAAGGATCGAGGTAGAGCTATTTGAACGTACACTCGTCTTTGAACGATCGCTGTGAGTCGCTGGGTGTTTGTGGCGCTTGATTATCCTGTTTGCATGAAAGGAGGTTTATGTACATTGCTATTCGGCAAGTAACCTTACGCAAAGAAATCTAGAACATCAGTATCAACATTCGTGAGCGAGCCCGGCCGGAGTTGGTTTGTTCAGCGGCTCTTATCAGGTTTCATGTGCTCAGGTCGCCGCGGATATGTCGAGTCGCGAAAGGACCGATGGCTTCTGAGCCCATCCTTTAGGCCGATGTAAGTCCTTCGTGATAAGGAGGTCTTAGGCTTCCTGTAGATCAATAGGAAATGAGTCACTAAAACAGACGAAACAGACCTGGGAGCACTTACAAACGAACTGAACGGACAATTCTCCCAGTCATGAATGGTAAGCTGTTCGCAAAGGGTTTGCGATCGTACGTACATTATCAATGATTATTAAACGCGTTTTACTTTCGGTCCATGAGGTGGATGGGAAGAACACTCAGGGAACTATAGTGCTTCCCGTAGACATGAGAGCAATCATCCTCGGATATAGCGCATATATATAATGGTATGCTGCTAAGAAACGCCACACACCACTTATGCAATGAAAGGGAACATCGCCTTCCTATCCCTTGGGTAATCGCTCCCGAATTCTTTCCTATATGCACGGTGCTTTTTAATAGCCCAGACGTACATCTGATACGTCGAAATGACCAGGAAGATCCATGCTAGTCCGCGAACCATGACTTCAACACAGAAGTACAAAAAAAAACAGAAAGCAGCACGTACCAACGTAGCTTCCTGTGAGAGCTGCAATGACCAACCATCCAAGGAATTCGAAGAAGTAGTTCGGGAACGAGACGAGGTTGAAGCCGTATCCTTGGGGAATGGCTCGTTTACGGCTTCCTGCAGGCCGGAGCTTACGGAGCTTGATGTGGATGATGAGATTAGAGATTTCGGAGAACTGCAAGCAAGCGGGCATTCAGTAAGCGTTGCAATTTATGTCGAAATACTGGGACACACCAGCCAGATAGCAGCACCTGCTTGAATGTACAGAGGATCATTGCGAACTGTGCCACGAATGTAGGGCGAGGCAGCACCATACACAGGACTGTAAATGCTGTACGCAAGGGCAAGGCCTTATATGTAGTCAGCTTGATTGTTGTCTCCCAATACACATAAACATACCACTTCCAAGGTGATAATGAGCAGAGCTAACAAACATGTCAGTCTACCAAAGCAGCATGTATTCTCAAAACGCGTACTTCTTGAAGATATTCATGAAGGGCATAGTTGCATGCGAAAAACGATGCACGAACAGCGTTTCTAGCTCACGTTTGGCGAAGTGCAGCATGACAAATGCTAATACATAGCTGATCGCGCTTGAGCACACCATTTAAACCAGGAAGTCATGCATGCAAATACCGTTGAAGCATGCTGTGTTGCACAGGACCACCGTAAAATATCTTGGGGAAGTAATAGATCATAGGGTGGATGAACAGTGGGCCAGCCTGGGTATGGTGCATCAGTAGCTCGCAACTACGAACCATACATGACACTCACATATTCAACCAAGAATACAGTTTTCCAGCTAATTTGCGGGCCGAGGTCTTTCACAGACAACTCCCCGCCTTCTGCCACACCAGCAACCTTCAACATAACATCATCAGCTAGAATATTCTTGGAATCCTTGAGGGTGATTTTTTGGCGGTCCAAATAGAACTTGAAAATGTTTTAGACGTCTGGCTGTGCGGACAGGAAAAGACTTACTCGCGGAAATTTTTCAGCTATCGCACTCTTGACATCTGCAATAGTCGCGTCCTCGAGTTGCTTCCCTGAAAGTTCCACAACCATGGGGAGGCCACGAGCCAGAGCAATTGGCTTCCCTGCTGCAGATACGTTTACGGAGACCATTGCGTATTACAAGTTCTATAACACTTATAGTGCTCCAGCAGTTGTCAGTCTCTGAGAGTCAGCCTCGGTATCAAGTTGAAGTTCAACTTGAGGTGTACTACGCGGAAGAAACCGGCATTTTTTGAGTTACCGGACTATTGCTGAAACAGTGTCAACCTTGTGTAGCTCTGAGTCTTGTAGCTGTTCAAAGTGGCAAGAGAAAACACTTCCGGAGCACCTCCGCTTGAAAGCTTTCAGCTCTTTTTCATATCGATAGAGCCCTCTGAACGCTTCTATTTAATTGTAGAGGTGAAACAAAAGGGTTCCGGTACCTTCGTCGGGCGAAATACCTTTGAATGGCAAGGGCGCTCTGCTTGGACAGTCTGCGATTGAAGGCGAGAGTTCGATTATGCTGCGGAATCCTAGGATTATCAATTGTTTGAGCTTAGACATACTCCTTTTACTTTTCAGCCTTTCCATTCGTTCGGTTCGGATGGTATGTATGTATCTCGGTCGGTACTTTACTTTGACGGTCATGTTTAGCAGGATGGGCTCCAACTGATCATTGCAATGATACAAACCTGACGCACAATCTGCAGTCGCTTTGGCGAAACACTACGATGTCTACTCTCCGTTCTGCACACCTCATCTCCTTCCCATGTTCATTTACGATATAGGCATACAGGCGAACCATGAGTCTGCGCGATTCATTCTTGTTCCTTCTCCGTGACCCAGATGGGTGGGGACTTATCTTGGCACCAATGAGTTACAGCCATTCGGGGGTTAATGCTCCACGGTCACTTCTTCATCAGTTGTCACGGTGTACTCAGACAGCGGAACTCCTCAAACACGTAGGATCAGTTGTCTTAGCATTTTTCTTGATTGCTAAACGTTGCAAATAATTCAGCTTGCCACTTGCAGGTCATTGACTTCCAGGAGTGGTACAACAAGAAATGGGTTTGTCTACATAAGCCTCGTCTTAAATATATTTTGAAACATCATTACTTAGATAAATACCACGACGGATCCTCCACCAAATATCTCCACCATCCAGAACACTCGGCAAGCATTTCCCTACACAGTACTGCTAGTTGGTACATGTACACGCTCCTCGAAGACAATCGAACTCATGCTAGTTTCTGCGTGCGATCCGGCCACAAGTTTTGCGTGATATTCTCGAACGCTGAGGATGAGGCGTGGTCCCAGCACAAACGTCTGCATGTCAAATAAAATTTGAGAAACACCATCCGGTATCTGAGCTCCAATAGAATTTGAATTCTACAGAAATCATGAGCAGCTGTTACAAGCAGATGTCAGCGACAGGTCAGCGTACCAAGCGCGATGGAGAGAGAGAAACAAGCTGCAGGCAGGAGACACAAACAAAGCTAGCACGTGCGGCACTTGAGTTAATAAAGATTATCCTTGATAAGCACATTCACATTACAAGCTCACCTTGCAAAATAAAGCACGTGAGATTTTATCAGCACTCTGAAACAATCCCTGATGGTCAATCCTTTCGATGGGCCGAGTCGTCGCAGGTCACGGAAATGTTTCATAGCAATCCAGACTGACAGACACAGTGCGAGGACCTCCCAAACAATGTAGAGCATCCAAACCATTGAAGTCAGAAGCCGGACATCTCCCTCATCTTCAAGAGCGCACATATACGTGCCGGAGAGTATCAGCCCCACTGTCGTTCGTCCAATGAGCTGTGTTCTTTAAGTCAACAAGTAAAGCTTACCCCCTACCGAATGCTTCAGTGCTATTGCTGCGATTGCTCCGCAGGCGATGTTAACGACGAAGAAGATAATCACAAGGAAGATAAGCATGGTTCTAGATCTCTGATACATGGCATGCAACCGAGCAATCATTATGACTTGCATCGTATTTCAGTTGCGTCAATATCACTGAGGTATTGTAGCTCACCGCCCAGCATGGCAGTTACGACTACACATGTCCCATTTATTGCGTAGTACACAATATTGCCTGGAACACCCAATCAGTGATTACCTCGTACTAGGATCAAACGCTCGAACTCACACCTATTAGGTCATTATGTTGAACCACATTCAATGTTCAGAATCTCACTTACTTCTACACGAGCGTATTCATCGGATAGGAATGAGATGGCTGCGGAATACTCACTGTATCTGTTAGCGAGACCAATGACACATTTTCTGTGTGCCGCCGGTCAGAAGAATTGTATATAGTGCATATGAGACATACCCAGAATATTGGCACTAATCGTCAGAGATGAGCTATTAGCGCGGCGACAGTCTGTTGGCCTCGAACACATACAGAGAATATGGTATTCCAATATAGCGTATCTAGAACATTGAGGAGTCAGCACAATCGCTGACCACGCAATAGCATAACATGAGGTACGAACAACCATGTACAGCACAGTGATGAGAGACCAGCGTTGCCTCTGTCGCAAATTCATTGTATCCTCTTGTTTTCCTTCTGATACAGGACTCGGCCACTCACCCAGATCAATTCAATCTGTGACTCTTAGTAAGTTGGCTGCTCCGGCAATAGCACTGACCTACCTCTTGTCCGAGTGTTAGTACTAGAAATATCATGAGAATATCAGCGGTTTCGAACGCTGTCTTGCTCACCCCAATCGTATACCACCACAACGCCAGCAGCAACTGCGAAACCGCAAGTCAATGTTAGATCGAGACATCACCAATTGATGCGACGAACCTATCCAATGGCTTAAAAATAAATGGGAACTGATTATTGGCCACCAACTGGGATCATTTGATTCTATGGTCATATTCGAGAGATGGATGTGAGTGAGTGGGGGATGTTGGGGGTGTATAACGATCTAGTGTTCGTGCTAGATATACCACCGTTCAGCGCTAGCGCTTGCATCGCCAACATGGAGATGGATATTTGGTCCCGCCTCGAGATCTTGATTGGTCGAAGTCAGCATTGCAATGCAAAATCTAAGAAAAGTATTAGAAGTCCTCGATCGAATGAAAGTTACATAATTTTAAGTTTGTCGGAAATTTCTAAAGGGGGTTTGGAAGGATGCTATATTTGGACTGAATTGTGATGCCAAATCGCATCCGGGATTCAAGTCGGACCGAGTCTATTTAACCCAACTGAGCAGAAGTAAAATTTAATTAGAAACTAAGGAGACGCGCATGTCACGTGATGATTGTAGCTGTCTGGTCCAAGTTGAGCTTCACAAAGCTTACTACAAGTCCCAATACCTTGGTCGCGCGAAATACCCTTGAATGGCAAGGGCACTCTGCCTGGACAGTCTGCAATTTTGAAGGCGACAGTCCGACTACAGCGACTACGCTGCTGAATCCTTGAGCTATCTACACCAGCTATCTGAACTCTGACGCGCTACTTTTACTTTTCAGCCACCTCGCTTTCCATTCGTTCGGTCCAGATGGTGAATACATGTATGTATCTCGATCGGTACTTTAATCTGACGGTCTTGCTTAACAGGATGGGCTTCAACAGATCATCGCAAGGACGCAAACCCGACGCACAATTTGCAGTCGCTTGGGCGAAACATTACTATGGCGCGGGTCCAATCAATGTATGTATTTCTGCAATTTCAGAATATCGTGGTCGATGTCATTAACAATGTAGGTGAGAATTAAATTTCAGAATATTGTGGTCGATGTCTCATTAATAATTTGATAGGTGTACTTGAGGCCTTCTGAATCGAAGTCCTCATGCTCATTCGTAACGGAGGCATACAGTCAACCCATGAGTCCGTATGATTCATTCATTTTCCTTCTCCATGGCCTAGATAGATGAAAACATATCTCAAACCAATAAGCTATCAGTCACCTAGGCTTCATGCTTCGCATACACTTCACCATCTGTTTGTTCAGACAGCGGAACTCCACAAACGCGTAAAATCAGCTGTTTGTGCAATTTGTACTGATTTTCATTGTATTTCAGTATCGGGCATCATGGACTGGGTTGGTTGCTAGACGTTCCGGATAATCTCAGCTTGCCACTTGGCGCAAGCGTGGGCGAGCAGTTCACTGACTTCCAGTATCGATACAACAAGAAAAGAGCATCTACATAACCCTATCTTAAATATACTTTGAAGCAACATAACTAAAATAGATACTACGACAGATCCTCGGCCAAATATCAATATCTCCTTCGTGCAGAACACTCGGTAAGTATTCCCCTACACAGTACTGCTAGTTGGCACATGTACACCTTCCTGGAAGACAATCGAATTGATGCCAGTTTCTCTGTCAGTATCGGCCACGAGCTCAGCATGATACTCTCGAACACTAAGGATGAGGCGTGGTCCCAGCACAAACAGCTGCACTACAAATGAAATTTGAAGAGCACCATCGAATACGTAAGCTCCCGCAGAATTTGAATTCTACAGAAATGATGAGCAGTGGTTACAAGCAGATGTCAGCGACGGGTCGGCGCACCGCGAGCTCTGGAGAGAGATTACTAAGGTCTAGACAAGAGACACAAACAAAGCTAGCATGTGCGGAGCGTGAGCATAAAAAGATAAGCACATTCACATTACAGGCTCACCTTGCAAAATAAAGCACGTGGGATTTTATCAGCACTCTGAAACAGTCCCCCATGGTCGATCCCGTTGATGGGCCGAATCGTCGCAGGTCACGGAAGTGTTTCATAGCAATCCAGAGTGAAAGAAACAGGACGAGGACCTCCCAAGCAGTATTGAGTACCCAAACCATTGAGAACAGAAGCTCGGCATCCCCCTCATATTCAACACTGCACATATATGCGCCAGAGAGTATCAGCTCCTCTAGTGTTCGTCCAATGAGCTGGGTTCTTCAAGTCAACAAGTAAAGTTTACCCCCTACAAAATGCTTGAGTACTATTACCGCGAGTATTTCGCAGGCGATATTAACAGCCAGGAAGATGATAACAAGGAAGATAAGCATGATTCTAGATCTCTGATACATGGCATGTAACCGAGCGATCATGATGACTTGCATTGCATTTCAGTCGAGTCTATCACTGAGGTGTTGCAGCTGGGTAACTCACCACCCAACATGACAGTGACCATCGCAGCTGTCCCATTTGTTGTGTAGTTCAAAATATTACCTGAAACACCCGATTAGTGACCACTCCCGTACCAGGATGGAACGCTCCAACTCACACCTATATCGTCATTATGTTGAGCCAAGTTCAATGGTCAGAACCTCACTCACCCCTGCACATGAGTGCGTTCATTAGATGGAAATGAGATGGTTGCAAAATACTCACTGCGTCTGTCAACGAGACCAATGGCATATTTACTGTGTGCGGCCGGTCAGAACTATCGAACACAGTGCATGTGAGACATACTCAGAGCCTTGGCACTAATTGTGACAGAAGGGCTATTAGTATAGGACCGATTTGCTGGCCTCAAAAACATACATAGAATATAGTATTCCAATGTAGCGTATCTAGAACAATTTGGAGTCAGCACAACCGTCGACCACGCTATAACATAACATGAGGTACGAACACCCAGGTACAGCAGAGTCATGAGAGAACAGCGTTGCCTCTGTTGCGAATTTGTTGTATCCTCCTGTTTTTCTTCAGATAGAGACTCTGTTACTCACCCAAATCAGTTCGACCTATGACGCCATTCTTAGCAAGTTGGCTACTCCGGTAATAGCACCAACTTACCTCTTGTCCGAGTGTTAGGACTGGAAATGTCATGAGAATATCAGCGGTTTTCGAATACTGTGCTGCTCACCCCAATCATATACGACTACGACGCCGGCGGCAACTGCGAAACCACAAGTCAATGTTAGACATCCGACAAAAGGCTGATACGACAAACCTATCCAATAGGTGAGATAAATATCGAAATTGATCGAAGACCACGAACTCGGATCATTTGAGACTACAGTCATATTCGTGGGATGGGTGTGAGCAAGTGGGGGATGTTGGGGGCCCATCTAGTGTTCGTGCTAGATATACTACCGTTCAGCGCTTGTATCCCCAAAATTGACATGTCGGTGATGAATATCTATGCCCGCCCCAAGGCCCTTGACATTATTGGTTGAAGTACAAAGTATTGTGATGCGAAATTTAGCAGACGGTCTCAAGTAGAATTTGATTTGCAAACCAGTATGTGCACAGCGCCGGGTGATGTTGGCAACTCTGAGTTATTTCTTGGCAACATCATGCTCGGGCTGTTCTTGCATAAATTGAGGAGTTCTGTATCATGTTGCAGTCATGTTACACGTCGGGGCTCAAGCTTCAAGGTCAGCCGTGATTTATTAAGTGGATTGACGTTTTCCTCAGATGGTGCCTGAGACGGAATAATCCGGGCTAGTACTCTTTAAGTATGACCTGTTCAGTTAAAGTGCTACTCAGAGCGCCCGTGCCTTCATCTCAACTCATCCCACTCTCTGCCCGTCTCCACGTAATTACTGACTGTGCAAATGAGTTTACTTGGGATAATATTGTCGTCTTCAACTGCCACCATCATTGTTGCGAGACTGTATCTAGACTTTTCCTCATCAACAAGTACTAGACCGCATCTTCCGTGAACTTTCCTCTAGGATATGCTCCGACTCCCCGCGATCCAGCACCTCCCACTCCATTCATACAAACAACCCAGATGAGGACTTAGGGCTTTCACTCCCCGGCCTCGCGAATCATTGCCATTAATTCAATGCTACTCGTTCCCTCATCCGTTATTTCCCTCAGACTCTAATCGTTTTCACAACCCATTCGCCCGAGTCCAGTCTAGATGGCAGATGTCACGGTGGTTGTGTCCTGCAAACCAGAGCCGCTGTGTTATCAACAATCTGGGTTTCTATTTATCACAGTCACTTTACCTCCTTCCACAGAACTTTGCCATCCCGTTCCACATGTCTGGCCCAGATGGATGATTACTTGCGCTCAGATAACTCATATACTTGACATGCGCATCTGTGATTAAGGAAAAATACTCGTGCTGTAAGTTTTTCAAAAGCCATCATACTCTGTATCGTTAAATCATGCTTGAGCACAGACGACTGTTGTCGATGACATGACTATCTGACAGTGGTCAGCGATGGGTCGGTTCACTCAGATAATCGACGCACAATCAGTTGACTGGTGGTCTCCAGGACGTCGACACCCTGCTTCTACCCTACACACACAATTCGGCACTCCTTTCCTGCGGCCCAGATGGATCATGATAGTGGACAGGCATTCTCGCCGATCTGACACATTCAGCTAGTTTCACGAGTTCTTCTTCTGTACACGATAGAGCTGATCAAAGTACGGGTCTCAGATTATCATGGTCGGCGCCTTACTGATACTTTTCCAGGTGCACTTGATCCCTTCCGACTTGAAGCCCTGGTTCTCTTCTCTACTCCCCACTCAGCACTTCTATCTCCTTACTGTGCCCATTCATTCGTGACAAGATAGAGGCATATACTCACCTCGTAAGTCTCTGTTTTAAACCGTCATGCTCGATATTGTTAAATGATGCTTGAACAGACGTCGATCAACAATATTGTGCCAGCAACACCCGCAACGAGAATGGACCTGGATATCCGATGACCTGATACGACGCCCAACCATAGTAATACCCACGGAGGACATCGACAACCAACTTTCACCATTCATGCACGACCCATCATTGCTTTCTTGCTGATGGATGATATGGAATGGGCATGCATCTTGCACGGTTTTCTCTTATCCACGACCCCGGTCATTCAGCAGAAAGGCCTCCATCGGCTCACAGGCGCCATCAATGGTAGACAGCGTGGATAAGGGCCTTCAGCAAAGAGTCCATTCCGCTACTACCTAACGGCTTCCCAGGCACGCCTTGAGCCAACCATGTAAGCTCGAAGCCAAAACTCTGTCGTATCGCATCGCTGAGAATTCGTTCGATTTAGATAAAGTCAAATAAATCAAACACAAGCCAGCTGCAACAATTTGGAGTGGTAGCAAAATCGGGGATCTGATTCCTGGTACATTTGACAGATCGTCTCGACAAGTACGCCTGTCTGTCCTCCCTTCAAGTTTGCGTGTCTAATTGAAGCCTTATCTAGCCTATCTGATCATCCCGCTCTCCTGATTCATTGTGTCCATTTAGTACGGAGTTGGATTTTCATGGTCATCCTACGTTGACACATTCCACACATCCATTTGTTGTCTCCTTTATTGGTTGCCCATACAGGAGACATCACGGTACCCTCTAACGTTCCTATGAAATATCTTCTAATACATCCCCATCTTCCTCATCCTTCGCCTTCACATTCACTTCTGCAGCCAGAACCATGATTGCCCTCTCTGACCACCAAATTCAGAATCGCCACTCTCAAGGCCTGGTCAGCGGTCGCTGTATCATGATTCAAGGCAAGATTCTCAGCACACCTCATCTCCTTGCCATGCTCATTCGTAATGAAGGCATACAATCAAGCCATGAGTCCGCGCGATTCATTCATTTTCCTTCTCCGTGGCCCAGGTGGACAAAAATGCATCTCAGAGTAACGAGCTATCACTTCCTCATCATCTGTGTGTTCAGACAGCTGAACTTCGAAAACATAGAATCAACTGCCTGGGCAGTTTCTACTAATTCCCGTTATATTTCAGTATTGGGCATGAAAGACTGAGTTGGTTACTAGACGTTGCAGATAACTTCAGCTTGCCACTTGGTGCAGTGTGGGCGGGCGGTTCACTGGCGTCAGGAGCGATACAACACGAAATGAGTTTGTCTACATAAACCTCGTCTTAAATGTTCTTTGAAACACGATAACTAAGATAAATACTACGCCAGATCCTATGCAGAACACTCGGCAAGCATTTCCCTACACAGTACTGCTAGTTGGTACATGTACATGCTCTTGGAAGACAATAGAATTCATGCTAATTTCTGCTTCGGAGTCGGCCACGAGTTTTGCATGATATTCTCGGACGCTAAGGATGAGTCGTGGTCCCAGCACAAATATCTGCACGCCAAATAAAATTTGAAGAGCACCATTGAGTATCTCAGCTCCCATAGAATATGGATTCTACAGAAATGATGAGCAGTGGTTACAAGCAAATATCAGCGACAGGTTGGCGCACCTCGAGCTCTGGAGAGAGATAACCAAGATCGAAGCAAGAGACACAAACAAAGCTAGCACGTGCAGAACTTGAGCAGAAACAGATAGCCATATTCACATTACAAGCTCACCTTGCAAAATAAAGCGCATGGGATTTTATTAGCACTCCAAAACAGTCCCATATGGTCGATCCTGTCGATGGGCCGAGTTGTCGCAGATCACGGAAGTGTTTCACAGCAATTCGGACTGAAAGACACAGCGCGAGGACCTCCCAAACAGTATTGAGCACCCAAACTATTGAGTTCAGGAGCTGGACATCCCCCTCGTATTCATAATTGCATATGTGTGTGCCGGAGAGTATCAGCTCCTCTGGTGTTTGTTCAATGAGCCGTTCTTCAAGTCAATAGGTAAAGCTTACCCCCTACAGAATGCTTGAGTCCTATTGCCGCGAGTACTCCACAGGCGATGTTGACAGCCATGAAGATAATAACAAGGAAGATAAGCATCATTCTAGATCTCTGATACATGGCATGCAACCGAGCAATTATGATGACTTGCGTCGTGTTTCAGTCGAGTCAATATCACTGAGGTATTTCAGCTCACCACCCAGCATGGCAGCTGCGACCACATTTGTCCAGCTCGCTGCGTAGTAAATAAAATTACCTGAAACACCCGATCAGTGATTTCTTCGCACTAGGAACAAACGCTCCAACTCACACCTATTTGGGTCATCATGTTGAACTTCAATGTTCAGAATCTCACTCACTCCTACATATGAGTGTATTCGTTGGATTGGAATGAAATGGTTGCGTAATACTCACTGCATCTGTCAGGGAGACCAATGGCATATTTTCTGTATGCCGTCAGTCAGAAGAATCAAACACAGTGCATGTGAGACGTACGCAGAACGGCGATACTGGTAATTGGAGATGGGCTATTAGTACAGCACCAACTTGTTGGCCTCAAAACATACACATAATATGGCATTCCAGTATAGCGTATCTAGAACATTTTGGAGTCAGCACAACTTGCGAACCATCCTATAGTATGACATGAGGTACGAACAACCAAATACAGCACAGTCATGAGAGACCAGCGTTGCCTCTGTCGCAAATTCATTATATTCTCTTGTTTTTCTTCTGTTACTGATGGGACTCTGTCACTCACCCAGATCAGTTCAATCTATAGCACCATTCTTAGCAAGTTGGCTGCTCCGGAGATAGCACCGACGTACCTCTTGTCCGAGTGTCAGGACTGGAAATATCATGAGAATGTCAGCAGTTTTCGAACACTGCTGTGCTCCTCACCCCAATCGTATACCACCACGACACTGGCGACAACTGCGAAACCGCAATTCGATGTTAGATTGAGACATCACCGATTGATGCGACGAACCTATCCAATAGCTGAAAAAAATATTTGAACTGATTATTGGCCACCAACTGGGATCATTTGAGACTACGGTCATATTTGAGGGATGGGTGTGAGCGAGTGGGGGATGTTACGGGTGTATAACGATCTAGCCTGAGTAGTTGTGCTAGATATACCACCTTTTAGCGCTTGTATCGCCAAAATCAGCATGATGATAGTGATGAATATTTATGCCTGCCTCGATGTCCTTGATTGGTCGAATTAAGGATTACAATGCGAAATCAAGTAAAACTGGAAGTTCTTGATTGAATTAAAGTAGAATTTGATTTGCAAACCAGTATCACATACTACGCGAGTGCATCATCTTCGGGCTGTTCAATTGTTGCACTTGCATAAATCGAGGAGTTCCGTATAAAATCATGTAGTTATCGTACACTGGTCTATAAGAAAATACTCGCGGCGTATAAGGCACTTTAAGGATGATTTAGTGACTTCAGATGGTGGCCGGGTCACCTGGTGCCTGAGGCGGAACAGCTCCCCTTGAACTAGTAAGTACTGCCTAGTACTAGTAAGATGGGTCCCTACATTTCTTTTTGCCATGTCGACAGCAACGCCGCCCTTCAACAACTGTCACATTTTTCGTTGCATCGGCGTTTTTGCGGGATTGAGTACCTAGGCTATCACATCTTCCGTATAGGATATACTCTGACTCCCCGCGACCTAGTGACGACCGGTTGACCAGGAAGCAGGCTCGTTCAAGTTGCCTTGGGGCTTTCACTCACCGACGTTACGAATCGTATCCCATTCGTTATTTCCCTCACACTTTATTCATTTTCACAATCATGATTTCCCCATTCGCCCGAGTCAAGTAGATGACAGATGTTATGGTTCTGCCCTGCGATGTTCGAACCAGAGGCGCACGCATTCATTCGTGACAAGACAGGCATTTACTCACCTCGTAAGTCTCTTTGCAAACCGTCATGCTCTATATCGTTTGATCATGCTTGGATCAGCCATGGCATCGTTCCAGTAGCACCCACAACAAGAATGGACCTGGATATCCGATGATCTGATATGATATCCAATCACAATAATCCCTACCAAGGACATCGACAGCCGACTTTCACCCTTCATGCACGACCTGCTGATGGATGAATCAGATGATATAGGGGTGGGCATGCGTCTGGCCCGTTCTGCTCTTATCCATGACCCTCGGTCATTCAGCAGGAAGACCTCGATCGACTCACAAGCGCCATCGAGGGTAGACAGTGCGGATAAGGCCCATCAGCGAAGAGTCCGTTCAGCGACTACCTAATGGCTTCCCAGGCACGTTCGAGCCACGCATGTAGGTTCAAAGCCACACTCTGTCGTATCGCGTCGCTGAGAATTCGTTCGATTTAGATAAAGCAAACACAAGCCACCTGCAACAATTTGGAGTGGTAGCATCATCGGGGATCTGATTCCTGGTACATTCGACAGCAACGTTGAACGTCTTTATGTCACAATATGGATATGTTCATCTCGTGTTGTACCGCAAGGTGCGTGTAATCTGACGATCAACCAATTTGCATCCTTAGATTAGTACCATCTTTGACATATTGTCTAATTTGCCTTATCTAGCCTATCTGATCATCTCATTCTTATGATTCACTGTGCGTCCATTTAGTACAAAGTTGGACGTTGGACGTCATTTGGCCATAATCGAACACCTAAGCTTCATACCTTCCCTTTATAAAAGACAACTTCCCGCCATCGACATCGTGTCCAATACCTAAAATCATCAATTGATTCGTTCCGCATACCGGTCATACGCAAGTTGCTTTCCTTACTGACCGTTCCAACCTCGAATGCATCCCCATTTTCCCGTACTCTCTGATCAAGATTTCATGCTCCTGACATCCCATTCGAGGTTTCCAGCACGCTTGGTTTGATCCCTCTGAAATGAACAGCCACCTCCTGGTGCACAGCAGTCTAACGACAATCTCTTTCTCAAACGAGCACCTAAGCGAATTCAGAGCAAAGTCGTTTGTCTTCGATACAAAGACATGAGAAAGATACTAGGGGATGGACGTGTCCGTCTGTATCATCTGGAGAGCCGAACCATGAGTCCGCGTGGTTCATTCTTTTTTCTTCTCCATGGCCCAGATAGCTAAGAACGCACCTGAGACTGATGAGCTATCAGCCATCTAGGATTCATACTTCATAGTCACTTCCTCATCATCTGTGTACTCAGATAGCGGAACTCCGCCAACACGTAGAATCAGCTGTCCTGGCATCAAGGACTTGGTTTGTTGCTAGACGTTCCAGATAATTTCAGCTTTCCACTGGCTTCCAGTAGTGATAAACCTCGTCTTAAATATAATTTGAAACAGCATAATACTAACGGATCCTCGACCGAATATCTCCTCAATGCAGAACACTCGGCAAGCATTTTCCCTACACAGTACTGCTAGTTAATATATGCACACGCTCCTGGAAGGCAATCGAAGCCATTCTGGTTTCTGCGTGGGGTCCGGCCACAAGTTTTGCTCGAACGCTAAGGACGAGGCGTGGCCCCAGCACAAAAATCTGCACGCCAAATAAAATCTGAGAAGCACCATTCGGTATCTGAGCTGCTATAGAATATGAATTCTACAGAAATGATGAGCAGTGGTTACAAGTAGATGTCAGCGACAGTTTCAGCGCACCAAGAGCGATGGAGAGAGAGAAGCAAGCTGGAGGCAGGAGGAACAAAGAAAGCTAGCACGTGCGGAACTTGAGCAGAAAGATAACCACATTCACATTACAAGCTCACCTTGCAAAATAAAGCACATGGGATTTTATCAGCACCGTGAAACAGACCCTGATGGTCGATCCTTTTGATGGGCCAAGTCGTCGGAGGTGACGAAAGTGTTTCGCAGCAATCCAAACCGAAAGACACAGTGCGAGAACCTCCCAAACAGTGTTGAACGTCCAAATCATTGAAATAAGAAGCTGGACATCCGCCTCGTATTCAAAGGAGCACATATGTGTTCCAGAGAATATCAGTTCCTCTGGTGTTCGTCCAATGAGCTGTGTTCTTGGAGTCAACAAGTCAAGCTTACCCCCTGCAGAATGCCGGAGTATCATTGCCATGACTACTCCGCAGGCGATGTACACAACCAAGAACATGATAACAAGGAAGATAAGCATGATCCTAGATCTCTGATACATGGCATACAGCCGAGCAATCATGATGACTTGCATCGTATTTCAGTCGAGTCAATATTACTGAGGTATTGCAGCTTACCGCCCAGCATGGCAGGTAAGATCACATTTGTCACATTTATCGTGTAGTCCAAAATATTGCCTGAAACCAGTTAATGGTCACCCCATACTAGGATAAAACACTCCAACTCACACCTGTGTAGTCATTATGTTGAGCCAAGTTCAATGGTCAGAATGTCACTTACCCCTACAAATGAATGTATCAATTGGATGGGAATGAGATGGTTGCTGAATACTCACTGTATCTGTCAGCAGGACCATTGGCATATTTGCTGTGTGCCGCCAGTCAGAAGAATCGAACGCAGCGCATATGAGACATACGCAGAGCGCTCATACTAATAACGAGAGATGGGTTATTAGTACAGCACCAAAATTTTGGCATCAAAAACATACACATAAAATGGTATTCCAATATAGCGTGTCTAGAACATTTGGGAGTCAGTACAACTGCCAACCATGCTATAGCATAACATGAGACACGAACAACCAAATACAGCACAGTCATGAAAGACCAGCGTTGCCTCTATCGCAAATTCATGGCATTCAACTCCTGTTTGTCTTCTGATATGGGACGAGTCTGTCACTCACCCAGATCAGTTCAATCTATAACATCATTCTTAGCGAGTTGGCTGCTCCGTAAATAGCATTGACGTACCTCTTGTCCGAGTGTTAGCACTGGAAATAGTATGAGGATATCAGCGGTTTTCGAACACTGTGATGCTCACCCCAATCGTATACTACTACGACGCCGGCAGCAACTGCGAAACCACAAGTCAATGTTAGATCGAGACGTCATCAACTGATACTAGTACAGACCAAACCAATAACTTAAAAACATATTCGAATTGATTATCGGCCACAAACTGGGATCATTTGAGACTACGGTCATATTCGAGGGATGGGTGAGAGCGAGTGGGGATGTTGGGGGTGTATAACGATCTAGTGTTCGTGCTAAATATACCACTGTTCAGCGCTCAGCGCTTGTATCGCCAACTTATCGGCGTGGTGGTGATGAATATTTATGCCCATCTCAAAGCCCTTGATTGGTTGAAAGAAGTATTGCATTCCCCCCCGGACGACGCCTAGGCGTCGCTATAAACGTTTATATAGGGCCAGACAGTGTCAGTTGCTATATCATAGACTCGCTTTTCTAAATAAATAAAAAGAAGTTGCATCCGTGATGCGAAATCAATCAAAAGTGGAGTGTGCGGTCACTGCGGCCGCGGTGCACTATCACCACTCCACCACCATTAGGTTGTCAAGATTATTGGCATGGTACTAAACTCACTGCGGAAACGAGATTTAGAACCGAGTACTGGAATAGTATATGTTTAGTAGAGGCTGTAAACAGAATGTAAACGGACAAGTACTATTGGCAGCAGTAGTTTGCAAATCAAAATCTACTTTGATGCAATCCAGGAGTCAGGGAAAACTCCAAGCGCTCATAATGATAAAGTTCCAACCGATGAAACCACTCGCCATCGTTACAATCGCCTACGAGCAGTCGACCTATGTTACGATAACACGGTTGCAATGTAGCTGCGACACGCAGCGTGACGCGGACTGGAATTCACTTCTTGCTTGATTTCGGTAACCGTGATATGTTATCAGCACTACACAACACAACTGGAATCGACCATTTGGTGGAAATGACCTGACCACGGCGCCCACGGAACGTGAACACTTCACCATTGCAGAAGTTCCACATTCGAGCGCCCTCGAATGGTATATTCCACACCCCTTGTCGAACTACAGTGGCAACTTGAATGCCCGCACGGCACACACGCATCCACCGGGCAGTATAATTCAAAGCCAGTTTCAAGTCACAGGTTCGAGAGAAGGCTGATACTCGGATGAAGGAGACGAACTTGTTGAAGTTGATGGCTATTACTAAGCAAAGGGATTTCCGTGTGAGTCCGCCGCTCACGCGCTCACGGAGCAACTGCCTTGAGGCTTGAGTTCAGCACCATCAAGTATTAAATCTGAGTGCCGAGACTGTAATGATTCGAAATGCAATGCACAATACTACTGCGCTAACTGAACTCGTAATGTGACACGTGGCATAGAATCTCGCTGTCGAGTCAAATCGTCCGTGGATCATATATCCAACACATCTAAAGAACGAGGAGCCTCTGGGGCTGCATTATTTACTGGAACCAAAGTCAACTAGGAGGGAGGGAGATGTTGAATAACTAATGGAACAACATCGCATCGTTCATCAGAGAGTTCTGTGCGTGCGACGTTTGAGAAAACAAAGCAAGATCACCACATATCGGTCTTGGTGCAAACATCCAACTTGAACCTCTGAGTAGCAGGCCAGGCCTTGTGAGCCAAAACACGAGCGGTAAGCGTCGGAACAGATGCGGGAAAACACTGTAAGCTGGCATAATGACATTTCTCGTTTTACTAAAACCACAAAACCCTTCCGGGAGTCGGGGACGTACACGGAAGCGCTTTAAGGAAATTAAACCTGTAACAATCAAATCTGGAAATTGGAGACTTCAATACACTCTTCATCTCCCTTTCGGGAACTGTCACTCGAATCCTGGATATCTGCCCCTCCCCTGATGTCCTCCACAGGTGTCGCTCGCTTTCCTCCAAGGAACATGCGTCCACCAGGGGCATCCTCCAAAGACCTCACTATCACATCCTTCTCGAACAAGTACTTGATGTCCTCCAACGCATACCCCTTCGTCTCAGGCAGGAAGAAATACGTCCACACCGTCATGATCATGCAGCACACGCCAAAGAGCAGGAATGTCCCGTACGTGATCTCCTCCAACATCACCGGCGTCAGGCGTGATATAGTGAATGAGAACAACCAGTTGATGCTGACTGCGACAGTAAGTACGGCTGCGCGGACATGATTAGGGGCAACTTCGCTGGCCACGACCCACGGTAGAGGTCCCCAGCCGATACAGTAAAATACTGCGTAGAGATAGACGGCGATGATTGACACATAACTCGCAGGCACAACAGTACTCTGCGGGTGGATGGCGCCGAAGCCGCCAATCCAGAGCATGGTCAAACCTTGCCCCATGGCGCCCACAAAGAGGCACAGCTTGCGACCCCAACTTTCCACAGCAAATGCCAGGGTAAGACCGACTGCAATGACTTTCACCAGACCGTATATTCCTGTTGCAAATAGGCCAGATGTTGTACCAGTAATACCAAGCGCGGAAAATATCTGCGGGCTGAAGTAGTTGATAGCGTTTGTACCAGTCCATTGCTGGAAGAAGGTGAGGATGGAGGGGATCAAGCAGCGAAGCGCAATTTGACGTGACTCTCCCATCATGCGGAACTGGGTGATCAAAGATGTTCGCTGCTTGCCGATGAAGTCCGCTTTGATCTCGTCGAGTGTAAGAAGAACGGCTTTGTCATCGACTGACGTTCGAACAACATATGCAAGCGTCCTTGCGGCCTCGTCGTAGCGCTCCTGCTCGACCAACCAACGGGGTGATTCTGGTTGTGGAATCATGAGGAGGATGAAGAGGACACCTGGGGCAAGCTGGATTATGAAAGGCATACGCCATTGCATGTCGCTATATGGGATATTGATAGAAGCGCTGTAGTTCACCCAGACTGCGACAGATATTTTATCAATCCAAGGTTACTTCATCTATAAATGGATACATACAGCTCAGCATCATGCCGATATTGTCAGAGAACTGGACAAGGCCGGTACATCTCCCCCTAATGTGTCTGGGCATGCACTCTGATATGTATGAGGGTGCCAGAGCGGATACCATGCCTACCCCGATGCCAGCAAAGACGCGGCTAAAGTACAGCACTCGAAGAGCGACAGCCTGGCTGCTTCCGAGGCCAGCGACAGATTGAATCATGCTTCCGATGATGTATATAACGCCCGAAGCGATCAGAGACAGCTTCCGCCCAAAGCGACTGGATGCCCAACTAGTCAATAGTACACCGAAGCTGGAAATTTTAAGACAATGACATGAGTAGCGAAGCGTTCTATATTCTTAATGACGTACACGCATCCGGCCTGCATAACTGACACGATATTTCCATTGAAATTGGCTTGATCGGATGCGGATAGCTTATCGATACCAAAGTATTGCTGGAAAGAATTAAGGGTTAAAATGCCACCCATGAGTCCAGTATCCCAACCGAATAAGATAGAGCCCATAGATGCAGATAGGGCGAGGGTGTATGCATTGCGATAACGCAAAACATCTGCCAGTGTATCTTTGAAACCCATGGCGGAAAGCAGATGCGGGCGGGCAGAAGCAGTGGGCGCTTCCGCCTTTATAGGCCTGCGCAACCCCATCGTGGGGCCTAGTACTGTCACGAATGTCCGAATATGAATTCATTGATCACCTGGTTGACCCCCCGGTGTTCATATTTACCACAAAGCTATAATAAACATGGACTCAGGACGAAATTAATATGTGTCCTTGTGTGTCCCGGTTGTCTCATGACTCTGATATCACAGGACCAACATACTCACCGGCCTGATACCGTGACAAGAGTCCAATCAGTTTCATTTGATTCGTTTGCCAATATTTCGTTTTCATACGTACTTTGCCTGTCCCTCGTCATTAGGGGACATTGGGAGGGTATCCAACGTTCGGAGTTGAAGAGCAACACAGATAGATGTCCGAGTCGATGTGTCAATTGTCATGGCTCAACTACTAAAGGAGACCACAACGCTGAGGTGGATGAAGATGCGCATGTACTTGCTCGAGCCTTGCGGCGACAGTCTTTAGCTATGATGGTGGAAAATTAATGTAAAAAGCCAGCTTCTGTAAATTATTTCTAGCCGGCAAATTGACCGGTAATCATAAGATACGTGAATGAATCGAAGTTCTTACTCAGCGTCTGGGCTTTGGACCATTGCCCATCGGGATGATGTTCAAACCTTCTATACACAGAACCTCGACACTCTTTTCAACCGAGCTTCCACAGGTTCTACGAAACAGTATGGAACCACTTCTTGTTGCGCTCTCGCAATACTCCACAGTCTAGCTTAACGCTTCACAGGATGCCTGTCCACTGCCGTATTACCCGTCGAGCTGGCCCACGACGAACACATACCTGCAGATGGAAATCGGTCGCATAGACCACTCCTCATCCTACACGGGTTCTTGTGAGTCTCTTTCTCTGTTGTTCACTTCCATCACGTGGTCATGAAGCGGGAAGCGGTTCGAAGCGCAACTGGCAGTCTCTCTCCAAGGCGTTCATGCGCGACCTCAGCAGACCCGTATATACACTCGTCAGTGAAGGTCTCACTATACGATATATTATGACTGACCTGAACCCAGGATTTGCGAAACCACGGATCTTCACCGCATGTTAGACCGATGACATATTCTCACATGGCAGCGGACGTCCTTAGTTTCTGTCAGAAGCACTTATTGCGCGATATATCACTTATGGGACATTCTATGTGTGCTCTCTTTTAACACTCTGCTGTATCCAATTACTCATTCTATGTAAGGGGCGGCAAAGTCGCAATGGCCCTCGCATTGCATCCCGAACTACCCTCTGACTTACTTGCAGACCTTATAGTGTCTGATATTGCTCCCGTCAGAGCCAAAGTCTCGCAGGATACCGTACAACACATACGTGCTATGGAAATAATTCAGGCAGGCAACATTTCCACGAGGAAGGAAGCGGACGAGATAATGTCTGAGCATGAGCAGGTGCCTTTGACCGCACTCGCAACTTTCTGTATGCTTATGACGTCCTCTAGGATCCTGGTGTCCGATCATTTCTGCTTACGAATCTCGAGGTTAACAAAGCAACGCCCGTGAAATTCAAGATCCCTATCGACATTTTGAAAGAAGGCCGAGCAGAGATCGAATCTTTCCCTTACGCGCCTGGGGAACGATCCTGGGATGGTCGCACCTTGGTTATCAAGGGAAGGAAGAGCAAGTGCGTGTCAGCTATACACAAAATCTACACCAGGGCTTGACTGCGTTGACAGATATATCAATCGTCACAACATCCCTTTAATCGATCGATTTTTCCCACAGAATCGGTTGAAAGAGCTTGACACCGGACACTGGGGTAAGTGCAACCACCATCATCCATCGCGAGTGTCCTAGATTAAGATTTTTGTTTTGTCCAGTGCATGCTGAGCTGTAAGTTATCCCCGAATACTACACTGTCTCTTACTAACGCCCTTCAAATTCTAGACCACATGAATACAGGAAGCTCGTCGTAAATTTTATCACACAATAGACATATTTCGAACTACAATATACAAATAGAAGCCACCGTTTACGCCTGCTTGCGTGAGTTACAACTATGCTGCCAATTGGCTTACATACTCTAGTTTGAGGAAGGGTCCTTGGAGATTGACTCTACACTTCACTTGGCCCGCTTCCCTCGCCCCTTCCTGCACCATTTCGGTCAGACAAAGCCTCCTTGGTACTACTCGGTGCTACGGTAAGCGGATCTGGCGAGTCCTTCTCATGTGTGGACGCCTGTGCCGGATTCAAATCTTGATAGTGCATCCTGCGACGGGAGTCAATAGATTTGAGCAAGCACGTAGATTTTACTTACCATTTTAGCATGGCGTAGAAAGCAGATGCCAGGAGAGAGCCGAGGAAGGGTCCGACCCAGTACTACAAGGAGGCAAAGTTCAGGTGCGCATCCGTGAATAGTATTTTTTGCTTACCACCCATTGGCTAGGGTAAGGAAACCCAGTGACGACAGCAGGCCCGAATGCACGTGCCGT
>MU178020.1:9467-20001 GCA_016695465.1 Suillus americanus | reverse complement strand
GCCTGGATACCACCGAGCCCTAGGAGTAGAAAGAACGTTGTCCCGACGAACTCGAGTGCGGCAGCCTTGCAGTCCAACTTGAATGTGCTGAACATCCCGGGGGTAGAGTAGCGAGACGGTGCTCTGGCTACTGAAGACATGGTTTGTTGCGACGAAGAGCAATTCGCTTCACTTATACCCCGTATGATAGTACTCAAGACTTGCATTCATTTCAGACTGATCGATCGGTGGCAGTGCTCCGCCCCTTATTGGACTTACATCGATTAGTCTGCCGTGTGCCTTCTGAAAACCGGCGGCTCTTTGTGTTTGTTCTGCTGGTAATAATAAACGTTTTGGCCGCGCCCCTAATGATATTATGGTCATCGAGAACAGAATCTCCCGTTACAAGAAGCCACAGCCTAGTTAAGAAGATGGACAGACTGATACACTTGTTTCGTGACAAGACTTTCTTATGAGACGGCAGTGTGCAGCCAAACCTTGGCACTTTCCTCATTCTTTTTGCACAGGAAACTAGGGAAGCATTGGTGGGTTGGCTGGTGAAGGCATAGATCAGTCGGTACCTTCGGGCGGCTGTCACAGGCAGTGTTACTCTTGTGATTGGAGGGCAACCTTCACCAACCGGCAGTTTCAGCCATTAAGTTAGCAAATTACAAAAGAAACCACCAGTTTGGGACTGAAAAGGTCGCAACCTTGTACTTTGCATTTGCTACGCCAACGCACAGCCTGAAGATCCATTCGGGGCTAAGCTCTCTCTATGATGTCAGGCCGAGGATTTACACATCCGCGTGGATGCTGGGGGTGGGCCACCAGCCAGAGCCAGCTCGGATAAAATCTGACTGACGGCCATCAGCAAGGAAAATAAAGTTTGTATGCTGTGAGTCGAACTGATCTTGAATCTTAACTTCAGGGTAGACGCCGTGTTTCCAATGCTCCTGTGCAATGAAGAGTAGCTTACGGAACTCCAGGCGTTCGAGAAGAGATTCAAGTGGTCAGAATGACGCGATGTGTGATATGAATGGGTACCCAAGTAGTATCTGTACTGCTGCCTCTAAAGCATACCTAGCAGGTCAGAATATGACCGTGTTGTCTTCACGTGCGTAGACGATCCGAGCTGGCAAGATTGTAAATCAATATAAGCGGTCAGTCTGCGTGTCCTGATCGAATCATGAAACGAGCGCTATCATCAAGGAAATAGAACCACGCGGTGACTGATAAACGAAGTCGAAGACTGACATTGTGCCACATCCCCGTCACTGAGCACCACTCCCACTCCTTCGAATACCTGGCAGCGCTGCGCCGGTGGCTAGAAGCGGTGTCGACGATATAGAAGCACTTGGTGTGGTCACATCTCCGCTAATGATATCCTGTATAGCAGCCTCCAGTGCGTCCACTCTATTCGACATTTGCATCACTGTGAGATGGTTAAATTCGTTGGTTTACTGAAAGGTCACAAGAGGTCGCAAATTCGCAAACGCACTGTGATCAAGAATCTGAGACGACATGGCGTCAAATTGGGTATCTAGTTGTTCAAGTAGCGTTTCAACCTGTAAGTATTGTTAGTCGTCACTTGTCAGTTGGGAGGCTGCAGGAGGAGGAACTCAGAAAACGTACGAAAGCAGTTAGCTCATGGGGACTAGATATTTCGCCAGGGTTGGTGGCAATAGCCTGCTTTGTGGGTGTCTTTGAGCCCGAAGCCGATGGTTGTGGTGAAGCTGCAGCCCTTGCTGGCGTTGATGCAGGAGTAACGTTTAGTGGGAGAGCGGTCGACGGCATTTGACAAGTACTGTAGATCTGTTCAATGGAACTCAAGTACAGGACCAACGGCGCGGCCTGGCGCGGTGTCGGTGTGGTGGAGGGTTATAAAATTATTACGTAACACCCCCGACTTGCATAGCTCCGCGCACCTTGACACATCCGACTGGTCGTTTAATATTGATTCTTCCTGCTCAAGTGCAACATTACCTGGTTGGTTTCTTTACGGGGCATTTGGTGAATGGCTCAATCAAATTATCAGTGATGGGGTCACTAGATACTGTCGGCATTTTCTCGTCAAACAATGCTATGATGCCAGAAAAATTGTGCAGATACATGTCACCGCAGATGTCGGGACACGATCCGTCCCCAGCGGCTTACTTCAACACACTAGTCTTCTTCGATGCGAATGAAAAGTAAGACTCAATAGTGCAGCTGATTTTTGCTAATCGTGATTCATCACTAGCGCTTTGCCGGTGTATTGAATTCTCCGAATCTAATACATATTCATGGAATGTGAAGAAATCATAAAACGTGGATAATGGAACGTGGATAATTTATGCTTCGTCATGGACCGACACTCTCGGACCTCTTCTGCAGCCCCTTGCTTGTGGTGCTTGGTACAACTTACAATTTTGCGTTTACCGAATTGGGTCGATCCCAGCTACTCAACAACTCAGACACATTGTACGTCGAGACAATAGATCACGATCCAAGATGGGTACCCTCGTAATCACACTTGTTCCGGCATTGTCATTCTGCCACTTCCGATCGCACACGGTTCCGGAACCAGGTCTTCGGTCCTTCTCGAACCTCAGTCTCATTAAGCTGTAGAACTTGTTAGGTGTTGCTGACACGAACTTATCGAGGAGCCAAATCAGCCGGCACGTCATCGTGTTTGTGTTCCGATTCGGATTATGGCAAGACCATGGGTATCATGGGCACACCATTATGTGGTGTCCTGATGCGGGACGTACGTATCATCTTTAAGTACCTGGTTTATATTTGAGTCGTTTCATTTTGCCTTTACGCATAGCCTGCCGCTATGACAGCTGCGCAATACCGCGTTTTATTGAAGCTTCCGGCCTGAACTGTGATCCCCTCCAAAGCTTCCACCACTATAAATACCTAAAATGTTTCCGAGAAATCTGTCTCTTCACTGACGTCTCCCCTCGTTCCGTCCTGCCTATCACTCATCTCGACATTCTCGACACGAGTATGGCGAATTCCATGGCCCCTGCTGCAACACATACCAGTACTCGTCCTGACTTTGAGACTGCAACGTTTATTTTGCCTGACCTTGTCAACGATTGTCACTATCCCCTGCGACTGAACCCTAACTCCTATCCGGTGTCTCGCGCTTCCGAGCAATGGCTTATTCAAGGAGCGCGTCTTGCAGAGCCCAAATTAACAGAATTTATGGGATTGCAGGCAGGTGAACTCACTGCAGCTTGCTATCCCGATGCAGATGCTTTTCGTCTCCGAGTCTGCTCGGATTTCTTGAACTGGTTGTTTAATATGGATGACTGGCTGGATGAGTTTGATGTGGATGGTACGTGGGGAATACGTGAATGCTGCTTGTCTGCGTTCCGCGATCCGATCAACTCCCAAACGGAAAAACTCAGTGGAAAGATGTGCAAATCGTACGTCGGTTTACTCTATTATCAATTTTCACTGTAGATTAACCGTTTATATAATAGGTACTTCAGCCGCTTTATGCAGACCGGGGGCCCCGGCTGCACTGAGCGATTTATCCAAACAATGGACCTGTTTTTCATTGCTGCGGCTAAACAGGCGGACGACCGTGCCAAGGGACGTATCCCTGATCTCGAATCTTATATCACCTTGAGGCGAGACACGAGTGCCTGCAAGCCTTGCTTTGCCCTCATCGAATATGCAGCTCTGATTGATCTCCCCGACAAAGTAATGTCGCATCCAGCTATTATGGCCATGGAGGAGGCAACCAACGACCTTGTCACTTGGTCAAACGTAATGCCCCATTATGTCGTCGAATGCTCGAGTACTGCTAACATTATTGTTGACAGGATATCTTCTCTTACAACGTGGAGCAATCTCGCCATGACACACATAACATGATTGCCGTGCTCATGCGCGAACAAGGTCTGAACGTGCAAGGCGCTGTTGACTACGTCGGCCGGTTGTGCAGGAGTTCCATCCAACGCTTTAAAGACAATCGTGATATCCTCCCCTCGTGGGGAGAAGAGCTTGACATGCAGGTAGCTATCTACATCGAAGGGCTGCAGAACTGGATTGTTGGTTCGTTGCACTGGTCCTTCGATTCCACCCGCTATTTCGGGAAGAATGGACATACCATCAAACGAGACCGAATCATCAAGTTACTCCCCAAAAGGCCCTTGTAGAGTTGACTCCTATTGCGTTGGTTTCTCTGGGTGAGATTGTTGTGACCTCTTTCGCCGCACAATTCTAATGTGGTTTATCGTAGAATGAAAAAAACAATAATACAATGCTAAATCATATATTTCTTACCATAGAGTTGGATATTTTACTTCGGTTCTATAACATTCTGAACATCCTCCCTGCCTACCCTGCTCAAAATATCTTCGACCTTTGTAGTCCTATGAGTTTTCTGATTTTCATGTAGTGCCTTGCGGTTTGATATGTTTTATGCGGCTGTGTACTGCTACTCGTGTATAACCAATGTATGTACAATAGTCTGATGTCCTTGTTCAAATAGAAGTTGTTGCGGATATAACCTGACGGCGGGTACTGGCACCACCGCTCTTCTACTGCTTCTACTTTCCCGTCTACTGATCAGGGATCACCGCAGTGATCGATCACATGTTGCTTCGCCCTTCTCTGCTCGGTGCCTCCGACACCATCGACATTCTCAGGGGTCACTTCATCTAAGTTAGTCTAAGGCACCATCAATAACACAACACCCTTGCAAAGTCAGACTCAAATGACGCACCCTCCCACGGTCAGCACCTGCCTCGATTAACATTACTGCAGCCTGGGCATGAGCTGACTCCATAGCGAGATGAAGGGGTGTATTGCCTGAGAGTAGCGTCTTGATTTAATCTATTCAATAAATGCGACGATAAACCCACCTATCCGATCGCCAGTGTTCAGCCGTATTTTGGCAGTTGTTGAGCCTTCAGGAGGATTGAGCAGGAGTGCAATGAATCCCGTAGATCCTGTCGTTGCCGCTCGATGCCTAAGAGAACTTGAGACAAGATAATGACGTGCAAGCGTTGACGATCTCACAAGGGCGTTTGGTTCGCCTTATCTTTGACGTTTATCTGGTTGTTGTTCATTTGATAACTGCAAATTACCCTCGAGGAATTCACATACGTCTGCTCCCCTTTCAATCAGGAACCTTCCGATCTGTCGATGTATAAGCCAGCCTTTAGTATATGCACGTTCGTAATACCAACGCCCACGTACATCAATGCGGGATTTTGACGCCGCGTAGTGTCTGAGCAGTACATGTCAGACCAGCAGAGATGATCCCAGCGGGACGGTTACTAACAGAGGACTAATTCCCTTGTCGTTCTTTCTATTTACGTCAGCCCCAGCACCCACTAGCTCCCGAACGACATCTTCATGGCCTGCGCTTACTGGACTCGAAGAGTATGAGTTTATATTATGCTTCACATATTCAACAGATCATACCAGCTATGTGCAAGGCTGTCCATCCACTCTCATCCACGTTGTCGATTGCATCTGAGTTCTTCTCAATGAGATAGCACACGATTTCGGTCGAGCCGCTCGATGCGGCCCAATGTAGTGGCGTCCGACCGTCCTGGGGCACATGCATCAGGCATTCAAAATCACCAGAATGAAGCTTGTTAAGGCTTGCTGGCTCACGTCATCGATAGCATCTACAAGCTTTGGGTTCTCTTCTGTCAACGCGCGAACAAGGGCAGGCTGATCTATAATATGGAAAGTCAAATCGTCAGACGTGAGTAAAGAGGTACCGCGGAAGCGCACTTTTTTGGGCGGCAGCATGGATGGATAAAGACATCTTAATTACTCAGGTGGTGGTAGAATCAAAGGAGCTTTGATATGATTACGCGGCTCACTGAGCTAACTCCTAACCCTATGCTATGGTCACGAGGATATATCTGGCACATAGACAACGCCAGATCATAACATCGAATGTAGTGCTTATGTCCCGAGAAGAAGGGGTACGTGTACGTGTGTAAGTACGGATCTCGTGCACGTAGAGTATCGCATATTTCTAGTTGCGTGGGCGACGGACTACGTCTCCCGTGCATATATAATCAAGGGAAAGGAACAGCGCTTGGCACTACAAGCTTAAGATCCTTGCCATTCATACACGATCAACCCAACAGACCGCTGCAAGACTCCATAGGGAGCTCGAGACTCGAGTACACGTTGATGTAGAAATCGAACGACTTCGTGTTTGCAGTGTATCCCCGTCTTCGTCGGCGACATTGATGTCTCCTCCTGTGTTTGGAGACAGTGTTTTTTACAGATCGAGAATGTTTTGACCTTTTCAAGACGTTCAGAAGTTGACGAATACATAGTTAGGTCGTACGTCCCCTATGGTCTATGAAGCCGATGTCATTGGCAGATAGACTGGAGATTGCCAGCACTGAGATGGGCGGTCGACCGTCATGAACGAGTCAGACTTGGACGCGTCGCAAGTGCAAAAATTAGAGCGGTGCTTTTGCATCGCTAAGAGTCCCGCTTTGCGGCCTACCCACGTTGCTCATGCCAATTTCCAATGCCAACAAGGAGGACGACGGATGAACGTGAAGACCTGCACCATTGCGCTGATGGATGGATTCCAATTCCGTTGAAAACATGGCAGACGAGGGTCTCAAGAGTCAAGACAGAGTCACTGAAGAAAGCTTTCGGAGTTGCAATATGGGCTGCAGCTGGTTTCGCGGATGACAAATTCGATGTTACAGCTACTTTGATTTGTCAAGTTCGAAGTTCTGAGCTTGATATCTTGGATTGGCACATATCATAGGGAGCGATGAGCGCTGAAGATTGCCCTTTTACCAGTCACGAATCTTCTAAAAGACCGTCGACCCTTTCAAGTTGGCACACGTTGCAGCTCTGCAAACGATTAAATTTTGAACCATGAATGGTACCCGCCGAGTCGCTGGATACCCCCTAGTTCCAGCCCCTCCATTGCCAATCTTCAATTGAGCTACCTGGTTGGATCTCGATGCTAAGAACGGCTTGTGACGATCTTGTTACTATTGACGGAAGTCCTTGCTGATTATGCCTCGTGGTTCTAGCGTCATTAACGCGGCTGCACGACAGAGCTCCGATTCGCGTCCTTTGTGGTTTGCTGATGATCGTGATCGATCACTTTCACTAAAGTCAGTAGTAGCATGGTACGGCTAACAACAACAACAAAAAGAATGGCGAAGATGGATGGTTTGGCGTACGACGAGGTAGGTTCCAAAGCAGCTTCCGGATATCTTGACATCATAGGGACGACGAAGTTGCTTTGTGACGAATCCAGAGACTCAACTGTTTGTCGCAAGGTGAAGTTTTGAAGCCGGAGGGACCAAGCCTGTTCTGAAACGAGAACAGCTGGGGAATCGTTGATCAGAACGCCCATCCACAAATCAGGTCTTTATTACTCCCATCATCAACTACGAGACGGTGACGTACCGCCTTCGTCACAAAGAGCGTCTCGCTAATGTGAATAACACTATTGTAGTGCAGCTTTGTAAACCAGCGGTGGTGTGGGGTCTATTGTGACTTAGACTATGCCGGTTTGTCTTTCTTTGCGATAACATCCGAGCTGAGCGTTCTGGACTATTCAGAGTCCCGTCGATGCTTTTCAATTGTCCTGATGGCCAAGCAGGGATGTCGAAACGAGTCTACCTCACGGACAGAAGATGCCGTTGTGCGGGAACTGTTATTTGCAGACGTTGATTTTACCACGCCTCACAATCAGGACCAGCTGCGTTGCCTTTCATCTGACTCTTGGACTTCATCTCAAGCGCTAGCTGGTGTCCTTTGACTTTTGGGTGTGTTCTTGTTCCGCAGTTGGCTCTTGGCCGGGTGGCTGAGTGGAAATCGTCATGGAAGCTAATACAGGCAATGTTGGCACTTTTGGCCATCGTCCTCTCGACCGAGTCATACTTTCGGCTGCAGAAATTCGATGATCTTCCGGGTTTTTGCTATGCTGCACTTGTACTCGGCGGAAAATATTGATACTCATGGACGACACGCTTTGTTAAAGGCCAAGGCCACTGGCAACTGGCTCATATTCGATGGACATGGTTTTGTTTACCGACCAACGAAAATTAATTTCACCATCCAGGCGCTGGCACCTCGCCAGTCCACGAGGCTGGAATCCCCACCAACTGGTATTCAGGCAACTGGAACGATGGCTCTCCTGGCAGGTTCGTTCAGAACATTATATATACTACTCCTGTGAGCTTCGCAATTCTTCACCGCTCCCTCAGATACTCTAGTCTGCAAGTCTAAGCATCACAATCGTCACTCCGTCAATATCATGTCAGGCTTTTACCACTACCCGAGCAACGGAGGACCTGCCCCCTCTACGTCGGCACCTGTGAGTTGCTAAGCTTCTTACATGACATCGTTGCGACTAAACTGACGCTTGCAGGGCCGTCATTCTCCCGATGAGCTGTTTCAGTGTATGTGGGTTTGTCCAACCGGACTGCATTGTAATGCCTTGATTCGCGGCTACAATCTCTCCACTCACCTGCGTGAGGCTCATGGACTTCACGGGTCAGACAAAAGTCGCTGTTGGTGCCTGTGGAATTCTTGTAATAGGGAGTTTAACAAGGAGAGTGTCGTGAGGCACGTTGAAGAAATTCATTTGGGGATTGGATACTCGTGCAACCAGTGCGGGGCTGCATTCTCGCGCAGAGATACTCTCAACAGACACAGTAGAGCATGTTCCGGTGATCAGCGTTAAATAGGGAGTCGGGATCCCGTGCCATCTATCTTCCATGTCATGACTTCAACTAGAGCTTCTGTTGCCTGTGTCGCATACGGTCCGATGCACTTACTATTTATTTTCCTCTATGTTATTTAAATGCCCTGGTGGTAATATATTTAGTTCGAGTACGAAATCGTATTTCGAATACCAAATTAGTAGCAATTTGTCGTTACAGATGCGGCATATTATCTGTTAACCTGAGTAGTACCATAACATGGTCGTCATTCTAAGTGGCAACGGTACGGCGTCAATTCTTTCAAGTGACGCCCATATCTCTGTATGTCAACAGATAGGCTATGTACAGATTACAGAAACGAAGCGGAAGAGGATGTAATTCAATCATTAGAGTATTAGATAGACTGAAATACATAAAAGCGGTTGCATTAGTATATCTTGCGTAAACGAACCTCGGGATCAAGCTTCAAGCTCAAGTTTAGCACGTCGGTGATACTTTTGGCTCATCCAAGCCTCACAACACAAGCCTCACTAGATGCTTACTAGAAGATGATATCGATATCCTGACACACGCATCCACAGACTCGTGGACTTCTGGCGGGCATGATCACCTCCCTGAAGATTCAGACCTAGTCACTGCGGAAGTGAGAAACTGATCAGACCTGAAAAGGGTAGGAAAAGACGATGTAAATAGTATGTAATCCGACGTAGCAATTAATATAAATTTCAAGGTGTTAGAATCGTGAGAGATCCTCAAATCGGATCATTTTCCGACACAGGAAACATAGAGGTTTGCGGAGGTGCACAGAATTAATAAAACCTAACCACATGTCTGATTTGCGTCTGAATACAATCATAATTTAGTCGGATTAGTATCTAGTTACAAAAGTGCGGATCCCTATGATTCTGGGGATTTGCCAGCTTCTGCATCAGGAAATGTACACATTACTTAACCTTGCCTTAAACAGACTTAAGTTGTACTTTTGCAACTTGGCAAATATGGACCTGCTTGTCCAGAAATTCAACTTCAACATGGTCAGAAAAAAATTGTTCAGTTATATTAGTACATATGTTTTGGTATAGACTGCACTAAAAAAATACAAGATTTACCAGGTGAATTATGCATGAGAGAGGAAACAAATCTAGCCAAGCTGAGAAAGTAACAAAAAAGGAAGTCAAGAAATGTGAGAATTTACTGATGTGGGTGCTTTGCACTGGCTTTTCCCCATTCCCCTCAGCCTCCTCGTTTGCCTAATGATGTACGGGGCACAGCACCGCCCTAGCGGTGCTCCAGACAATCAGCCAATGAACGACATGAACCTGAATCCATACCAGTTTGGTTCCCCAGGCCACGACCCAAACCTGAGTCCATACCAGCTTCTGCCTCTGCTGACTCCAGGAACCCCGCTATCAAATGCTGGCAGTCATGCACTGCCACAGGTGGATGAGTTTTTCAGTAGACTGCCTCAGGCTGAACTCGCCAAGCCACCGGCACAGGAATATCAAACACCATCCCATATAATGCGTCCCCCTAGCGTTTCACAAAATTTAGCCACTCCATTGTTTCAGGGCAGGACACCATACCTGGTGGAGTAGGGGTCCCACGAGCATAGCATAGGTGTCAAGACCGGTGCTCAAGGGAGACGGGATCTGAAGGGCTTGGCCTCAGCTCGTGCGCTGTGCCCCTTACCCGAGTATGTGCCCTTAATTTCAGAATGAAGTCCGGATGGAATCCGACGAAGTCCGAAGGACTTCTGGAGGCTGGCTACTCTTGTAGAGTGCTGAAGGACTTCCAGATGAGCGCAGGAAACTTCCGGAGGACTATCGGAAAGTTCTAGAGAAGTATAGGAAACCCCGGAGGAGTTTCATCCGCTGCATAAGGTC